>JAOWBN010040669.1:0-21614 GCA_028565015.1 Pinguicula moranensis
AAACGTCAGGGAATTGTTCATCTCTTTAACCAAAGAAATAACATCACCAAATGAAATAGTTGTGCCCTTTTCTGGTGAGCGAGATTCCTATTAATTCACTAGCTCACTTTCTATTTCGGAACACTGTTGAAGTTTTCAGTAACTGGCTTCTCCGCTAGAGCTGGTGCAGTCTCGTCTTCCTTGGATTTATGTGGTGGTGGTAAGAGTTTCTATGGAGGACCAGGTGGAGAAAATCCAATAGTGTGATCACAGTCTTCTTCCCTTCGAAGATGTTTTGTGCTGGCGAAAGGTGGAAGATAAGTTCATCGATTGTATCAGTCACGAATTGATTCGATAGCCACAAGACTGATGCAGATGATGAGGCCCAGAAGCATAAGTGTCCAGTGTAATTTCCTGAGATTAGACATTAAATCATTAAATTTGTATCGGTATTGTTTTACTGACCTGAGAGGTTGGATGTCAGAGTTGTTCCCTTATTCCAATTTTTGTTGGGTAGCAGATTTTTGTCGCGTTTCCCACAGATGGCACCAAAATGATGTGGTCAGATTCTGTCGTTCTTGGTTAGCTGAATAAATATTACGAAAAAAAAATTGCAAGATAATTGAGAATAAATCCGTAACAAAATAGAAGAAAAATATTCTCAAATTATGGCGTCGAAAGCTTTCTTTTATCATGTTGACAAAATCATATCTCTCTTGTATTACAAATCATGTTCTCTAGAATTCTTGAAGTTCTCCTCCCTTCTCGTTGAATTTTGGGTCCCTTTTAGAGGCCTACGCATGGTTTCTTTTCACATGGTGGGAGGACACCTATTTGGTGCACTTGGCATTTATGTGGAGATTATCGATTCTCCTTCTTCCAGCTCTATAGTCCACGTGCAACCTTAATGAAGTAGGATTTTCAGTGGGCCAGGTTTTGGGGAGTTAGCTAATTTTGTGGTCTTCGGGCCAGATTAATTCCTAGTGGAAGATGGGCCTTGCAACAGCTATGTGTGGTATTGGGCTAGATGTTCCTATTGGGTTGGGAGCAGGGTGTTGGTCTATTTGTCTTGGGTTGGGCCGGGAAAAATGGCATTAAGTTTGGAGAGTGTTAATTGGGTCGGGGATTTTGGGTTACACCATTATTCTCAAGTGATCCTCACACGGTAGTACCGACCCTATAGGCATTCTCATGCTATAGCAATCGAAGGGGCCTTACTATACCTAGCATAACTTGTGTATCTCGATCTCCTATTACACTTAGTGCATCTACTCACGTTGATCAAACGTAAATAGATAAGGATGAAGAACAGCAAGATCAAACACTATAAAGACAACTAGACATGGTAAACATTCCATAAATTCCCTAAGCTCTTTAAGGGTTACATCGTTCCCCTAGCTTTAAAGGTTTAGCTCATGCTGAAGGCATGAGTCGATCTACAAACACACACTATTGAGTTCATCACAAGACAAGAAGAATCGGATCAAAGCTGCAAGATGGTGACTCAAAAACCTCTGTTCTTGAACTTTCTCTAACCTAGCCTATACATGGATCAGAACTTGCAATACCTTCATTCAGCTTAAACACCCATTTGCAACTTTTCCATTTTTCAGAATGTTTACAAGAAATGGCAGGATAGTAATAATCAGGTTCAGCGAACAGAATTTGATTATCAACAAAGAAAGCAAACTCAATTAACTCAACATAGTTGGCATATTAAGCAGACACACTCCCTAACACCCTTGTTAAGGGGAAATACTTTATGAGATGGATGGTTGAAATTGATAAGCTTGAATCTGATCAGGTTCTAAGAAATTTCTTTAGGTTCCTCATATTGAACAGGTTCCTGTGAAGGAATATCTCTGCCCAACTCCACCTGAATGGGAGCAACCCAACCAACTCCACATCTGTCGATGTCTTAGGAAAAGAAATGGGCAAGCAAGGAAAGTCGCACTCATTAAATATGGCATCCCTACTAACAATTATCTTTAATCCAGGCACACTCCTATACCACAACCTATTGTCCTTAATTCCTTCTTGATATCCAAGAAATACACATTTAAGGGACTTGGGGTTCAGTTTTCTAGAATTAGTGTATGCATAAGCAGCACACTCAAACACCCTTAGTTAGATCATATTCTGGTACCTTCCAAACTGAACAAACTTCAGGTATGTGAAGTTCAAGAAAGTTGAAGGACTCCTATTGATTAGATAGGCAGTCGTGCTTAGTGCCTCTCCCAAACAAAAAATTAAAAACAAAGGTTGCAAGTAGGCATCTAACTTTATCTAAAAAAGTTCTATGCATACGTTCAGATATCTCATTCTGTTGAGGAGTATATCTAACAGTTCTATGCCTAATAATGCCAAAATCAGAACACGGATTGTCAACCAAGGGATTTCAAAATTCAAAACCAATATCAGTTTGGTTTTCAACTAAAATTTTCCACTCTTTAAATTTCAGAAAGGCTTAGTCTTTGGTTTGCAACAAAAACACCAAAATCTTTCTATTGAAATCTATCAACCAAACAATTTAATTTATTTTTCATATATAGAATATACCTAACATAAGATATGCTGACTTGTTTATTATGAAAGAGTTGCAAGTTAATTACCCATGTACCTTTGACTGGACATGTGTTGAAGTTTCCATTTGAACCACACCTTTTTTAGTTTTATCTAAATTTATTAACCAATTTTCATGTATAGAATGTGCACCCAAAATCTAAAACCCATTCAATGCATGCAGAATTATAAAAAACATTTAGCACATCAAATAGAGTATCATATACATATAAAAATTCAGTAGCATCATCATCAATGTTTTTCACATTGGCCACATTAGATTCTGAACTTCATTTCTCTCTTTTGTTTCAACTTATATCAATTCTTAACTATATGTCCAAGATGACATCACATCATCCTTAAATTTCTTATTCTTATTACTACTTTCTTTCTTATTATTTTTATAGTTCTGATTGCTATTTTTATTACTAAATTGTACAGGTTTAGAATTTACAAACAGAGTATTTGATGGTTTCCTAACTTTCCTCAACTCTAGCTCCCTAGACTTGAGGCCTGATAATAATCTCTATTTTGGAACAACACGAGAATATTGCAATGCATTCTTAACAACAAAGTTGTCTTCGTTTAAAGAATTTTTAAAAAATATCATGGCTAAACTGGCATCATCTAAATCATGTTCAGTTCCTTTAAAAATCTGACTAAGTTTAAAAAACTTACCATCAATTTTCTCAAGCACAAAATTTACAAAATCCATTTTGAAAGAAAATAATGAACCTCTTACAAAAATTAAATTTGTAGAAGTTTTAGATGCATACAAGTTATTTAGCTTAGTCCACATAGACATGGGATTTTCATTCTTATCAACTTTCCTAAGCACAGGATTAGACAAGTTCAGATTTATCAAGTTATAAGCTTCTTCTTTAATTTCTGACTCCTTTTTCTTTAAATCCTCATGCCACTTTGTCAAATAAGTTAATGAAGCATAATGAACTTTATTCTGATCAAAAAGAAAAACAAAGCATGATAAACTTTATTATGAGACAAAAGTGCTTTCATCTTTTTACCCCAGTCGTTAAAGTTACCTTTTCCATCAAACAAATCGATCTTAATTCTAGTAATCATGCTTTCTACTAGTTTAACAAATCTATTTTACCATCTTTTAGCATAGAGAGTAAGGTAAACTAGTTCAATAGAACGAGCAAGTTAGTAATCACATAAAAGGATTTTCAAGAGAAGCAGATCTCACAACTTCACGGAAAAGCACAAAAGGTGGGAAGCCTTAATCATAGAGTATCACAGAAAAATGCGGCAAGCCTTTCACATAATAAAGGTGTAAAAAAACAGATGTAATGGTCACAATATTCAATATACAAAACACTTCGAACTAGGATCTAGGAGGGCATGCAGTGGAAACTAAACTGTAAAACTCGACAAAAAGGATAAAATAAAAAAAGGCATTCACCATCCTAACTATGTTAGGGATTGCGAGATTAACTTCTCGCTTAGCCTTTTTATCAAATAGTTCAGAAAACACATAATGTTTCACAATCTAACAGGGACCTACACAGAAACAACTGCTCCAATACTATTGTTGTAATTTTCAGATCAAATCTACTTTATAGAATAAATTGTTAATAATTGCTTTTATAGGTAAATGATTGTGAACGATAAATGTAATGTATACAAATAAAACAAACAAAAAAATGCAAGATGTTAGGGAACGTGGGCTGCCACTTTAAGGTTACTGTAGCGACTGAAAGGGAAAAGGTTGCAGGTGTAACAGCAGAATGGGGCATGAAGAGGAAAAGACAGCTAAGAGGGAAGAGGAGGTCTGAAGGGGAAGATGGAAGTTAATGGAAGTGGATCACCACCAAGTCAGCATAGCCTTAAGCGTTCTGGGATCTATTAACTTTTGTTGTATTATCTGTGGATGAGTCATGTGTTTGTATTGTCCTCAGACTTGATGGTGTGTAGTCGTATGTAATGTTTTAATTCTGAAGTCGTGTTTGAAGTCATGGCACTATAAAGAGGAGTCGGTTGTTGTAAAAAGGCAGGAAAGTAGTTAATGAAAAATCTCTGTTTCCATCCTTCTCCAGAATCTTCTGCCTACTATTCTCTTCTCTACTTCTTCTCGATCTCTTCTCTGGAATTCTTCTCTCTGTTTCCCTTTTTTGGTCGATTTCTTGTAGCAAAACGCTACAGTTACATCCACGTTGAACTCCCTACAGGATACTTGCTGCTTATTTTAAACCATCGAACGAACCAATAATAGGTTCCAAATGTTACAACCTACAAATCTCCTCAAAGGGTCTCAAAAATAAATATCCAAAATAGTGAACAACCTTGCTTTGTACAAACGTGATAATAGGTCACACAAGATCTCAACACCGACCAAAACTATGCTGAAAAACACGAAAGAGGCAGGAAAAACTAGAGGTTTTCCATGACAAAACCCTCTAACAGAGAGAGAAGTCAAGAGAATCGCGAGAAGAGAGAGATTCTGTATCAAGGAATTGCACCAAAATACGATAATTTTTGCCTTATATATAGGCCAATGATTTATCCTTACCGTAGGATCTCTCCCATCCAACGCTCAAAAATGAGTCATGTTAAGTATGCACCCTGGCCGCACGATCAGACTACACGTTCGACAGACCAGATCTAATCTTTCCACCGCTTGACGGGAGCAATAGGATCATGTCAGTAAAAGGATGGCCAAGATTGAGTTGCAGACGGCGGTTGAGGATTCGAGACACTGTTTGATTTTTCACCGTTGGATCATCTTCCACACGGACCACCCAAATCAAAAGTCACAGATTTCGGGAGTACGGTATGTATGTCGTAGGATCTTACTAATGATCAACTGTCCAGATCATTCATGGTATTTGACGCGGATTCAACACCCAAACAATCTCAACCATAAGATTTCATTAATAATCAATGTTCAGGATTATGCCACATGTCAGCACCAAATCCGCCTATCAATTAACGTTTGTACGGCCGAGATTAGATCACTTAAAAGGCATGAGAGTTACATTTACACACACTTTTGAAAACAGAGCATCGGTTGAGAATCTGGTCAGCAGTTCTATTTGCAACCAACAGCAACCATTTTTCCCAACTTTTATTTTCGATCTGTTGGATTAATTAATTGATTCATTTAATTAATTAAACCTTAAGACGACTTAACCACAAGCCCGTCTAACTACCCAGTTAAATCTAAGGTTACGTGCCTACAGAGATTACACATAACTCTCATAACTCATGCATTGAGAAATCAGATATAATAAGTTTTCTTTCGGCTTGTTCCCAATCACCCTCGGGGAGGAGATTTGGTTCGTGGAATACAAAGGGACTTTTATAGCCCCTTCAACGTGATTAATTCAGTCCAGGAGATTACGATCCAGAGACGCTTCCGCATCAATCAGATATTGAATATTTGTTCTCATTAGATTCGTTCTATTGATTTTTAGATTCGTTATATAGTCGACACTCAACATAAAAAAAAAACATAAAAAGAAGCTACCGGTATGGTTCGTCTCTTACGCTCTTGAACAAAAAACATAGTTGAATGGAAAATATTAAATCAGAAAAAGGAAAGAGAACAATGGGATTTCTCTTTCCTTTGGTGAATTGAGCCATGTTGAACTGTATTTTTATAAGAACTTGAGTCGAGGACAATGCAATCATCTTTAGAGTGGAGCAGAGGAAGAAAATAATAATAAAAAGGATACAAGTGTGCTCTGGCTATGCAACTTAATCGTTTTCTTTTTTATAGAGTTAGTGTGGGCATTGTTAGTCTACCTCCTTCCATAGATGACTCTACTTCTACAGGCCTGACTCCTACATCAGAAAAAGACTCTCTGTCACACTCAGAAGATAAAAAGGAGGCAAAACTTTCTCTTGGTTCTCTGCAAACAAAACAAGAAAAGGTGGAGCCACAGGCGCCGTCACTGCATTGTTTCGCAAATCAGCAGGAAAAATCGTCTGCAAAACACAATAAAAAAAATTCATATAGTCTAGAAAATCTAGAAAATTCTAATCCTTTGTATAAATAGCAAGTAGCACAATTAGTGTAACCATAGAAGAATGTAAAAGAAAACTTTAGTCTGTGCAATGTATTCACTTCCAATTTTCACTCTTTAATTTTATTTTATGATATCAGAGCAATATCATGGTTTTAAAAGCCTTCTTGTTCGATCCTGTCTACTCCTACTGCTTTCTCCTATAAACAACTCATTTCCACTTCCTGCAACAACTCTAAACTCTCTCTCACCATAGTTACTTTATCTTCCCAACTCCTACACAGATCAATCTCTTCCTCCTCCATACCACTTCTTACATCATGTCTCTACCCACTACTGAAGGAAATCTACTGGCCAAGGATGTGGCCACTTCAGTTACACCAGCAATCACTACACTGCAGCCACCCGCAATCACTCTCATGTACTCGGAATTCTGTCATCTTGTTACCTGCAAACTAAACTCCACAAATTTCCCTTTGTGGAGAAAACAAGTTCAACTACTACTCACAAGACATGGTCTTTTAGGCTACCTTGATGGAACAATACCTGAACCCCCAACCACTCCCTCCACAGACTCAACTAAGCCAAATCCTGCACACCAACAATGGTATCTTGTTGATCAGCAACTCCTTTCCCCTCCTCATATCATCTCAGACGGATGAAGCTCATTGCCTGATTAATGGACAGAGCACTACAAGGGAGGTCTTCATTACCCTCGAACGATAATACACTGGCTCCGGTGTCAGTAATGAGATTAGCCTTCGAGACGAACTTCAACAACTACAATGCAATCATCCCACTGTCCGAGAATATGCCAAAGAATTTCTCATGCTTTGTGATCAACTAGCAGCACTTGGCCACCCCGTTTCAGCTTTGGACCAAAGCCATTGGTTCTTGAGGGGACTCAGATCGTACTTCCAAGTGTTTGCCGGCTCCCAACTCTAACAAGATCCTCTTCTGTCCATTCGTGAGATAATTGCCCGTGCAGAGAATTTCCAGGCTTTATATCACCGAACGGTGCATAGCCACTCGTCCCCTGCTCTTGCATTTCAGGCTTCCATAACTCCATCAGTGTCATCACTGGTTGTTCAACCCTCGCCAGACTCCACCCCTTTGCTTCTAGCTCCTCTGTCACCACACATGGGTTCTATTCCTTGCCCAGCTTCGGCACGGAGTCTCGACCCTGCAATACTATCATATCAACCGTATTCTTCGCAGCCTTCGTCCTCCACTCCAGTAACATTTTCACGCGGAAATGATTCTTCCGATGGACAAGGTCACGGTCGTGGATCCTGCGAACCCCGGTGCCAAATCTGTGGTGGCTATTGACATTATGCCGATTCCTATCGTGGACGATATACTTCACTAATGTTCTCTGATTAGCAAACAAATCTCGCTAGAATTAGCACGACAATTGGTCACGGTGTCTCACCTGCACCATCGGGATTTGGAGAAATCCCACAGCAACTAGTTTTTTCACCGTTTGTATCTTAAGGCACTAGGCATATTACATCATCATCACCAGCACAACTTGCTGCATTAGGTCCTCCTCAGCCCACTTGTTTCCTTGCTGGACCAAGTGGACCTTTACAGCTCAACGGGACTTAATTGCATTCCGGCCCATCACAAATTCATTCCGGCTACAATTCGAATGCCAATCTACACTTTGGACAGATTTTGGCCCATCCTGTTTTGGTGGATCCATTATCGGACAACCTGCAGTGTCATCTTTGAGCACACCTCTTCAAGCCAACTCAGCCATATTTTCTGCCACTGGACCGACTGCTGCACAAATATCCCCATTACATGGATCTTCTATTCAATTTGGAACCCTTCCAACTAGTTATACTCGCCCCCTTGCAATACACACTCCATCTTGGACTAGTGGAACAAATAATCCTCCACCTCTTGGCAGCTTTCCTGGACTACCTGTCCCATCTGCTACATCGACTATTGTTCCATATACCCCTGCTATTTCAGATTGGTATATGGACACAGGGGCCTCCGCTCACATGACGTCCTCCACGGCCCAACTTGACCAAGTCACTCCCTACACTGGTAAGGCCTGCGTTGTAGTTTGTAATGGTTCTCCCTTACCAATTACACATATCGGCAATATCTCCTCCACTTCCTCTCTTCCCTTAAAAGATGTTCTTGCAGTCCCCCACATCACCAAAAATTTACTTTTTATTATTAAATTGACATCTGATTTTTTCCTTACTGTGACCTTCTTTGATCACTACTTCATTGTACAGAGCCGACACACGAGACATGTGGTGGTCACTGGCCGGCGTGATGGTGGCCTCTATGTACTCGAACACAGTCTCCCCACTTTTGTGTCCTCACTACAGGCCTTTTCATCCCGTACATCTTATGATTTGTGGCATGCTAGACTTGGACATGTGTCATCTTCCATTCTGTCATTATTAAGTAGTAAAGGCCATATTTTGTTAAATTCATCCACCCCCTTCCCCCATTTATGTGTCTCCTGTCAACAAGCAAAAAGTCACCGACTCCCCTTTATCTTAAATGAAAAATGTGCATCTAGGCCTTTCGCTCTAGTTCATTGTGATATTTAGGGACCATCTCCCTTTTTGTCTATGCATTGATATCACTATTATGCTATTTTTTTGGATGATTATTCTAGTTTTACCTGGTTTTATCCGTTAACGACATAAATCAGATTTTTATGACAAATTCTTGCATTTTCTCACATATGCTGAAAAACAATTTTCCACATCTATTCAAAAATTTCAAAGTGATAGTGGTACTGAATTTACTAGTAATTGTTTTCAAAATCATCTCCGTACACATGGCATCCACCATCAAATGTCTTGCCCCTATACTCCCGCCCAAAATGGACGTGCTAAAACCTAATACCATCACATTACTAAAATGGGTCTTACACTTCTTTTCCACTCTCACGCTCCCCTTTCTTACTGGGTAGAAGCGTTCGGTACAACAGTCTACATCATCAACCGGCTGTCATCACCTCTCCTCTCATGTATCTCTCCATTCGAACTACTATTTGGATCCACTCCGAATTATATTCATTTTCATTCTTTTGGTTGTCGTATTTTTTCTTGTTTGCGAGATTGTTCTCCTCACAAATTTTCTCCCCGCAATCTTCCATGTGTCTTTCTTGGTTACAGTACCACTCACAAAGGATTTCGTTGCCTAGAACCCACTTCCTCACGTCTCTACATCACACGACATGCTCAATTCGATGACACATGTTTTCCTTTCCACAACTCCTCCTCTCCTCCCTCTTCCACCAACTTAGACATCTCCACCTTCCTCGAACCCGTGAGCATATCTTTGTCTCAGCCTTCTACCTCATCCATCATCATCCCCTTCTTCACTCACTACACCATGTACCATATGTCCATCATCCACCCAGCATCTACCTCTGCACAATCCCCTGACTCTTCCACTGAAACAATAGAAATTTCTCCGAATATTTCTTCACCTCTCTCTTCTCCTTCAGAAGACATTACAAAACCTTCCCGCCCCGCTCCACCTCCTTCTCATCATACGATTACACGTGCCAAAGATGGCATATTTAGACCCCACATCATTGCAAATTTCTGTAACACTATACCTTCTGGCTTTCTCTCTACTCTTCTTGTGTCCATTGAACCGCGTGGCCTCAAGTCTGCTGCGAAGCATCCTGCATGACTAGCTGCTATGGATGAAGAAATTGTTGCTCTTCATCAGAACCACACATGGGATCTAGTCCCCAAACCACCTAATACCAATGTTGTTGACATCAAGTGGATTTATCGAATCTAGTACAAATCTGATGGTACCATTGACCGCTACCAGGCTCGATTGGTTGCTCATGGTTTTACACAGGTTTTTTGCATTGATTATTTTGATACTTTTAGTCTTGTCATGAAAGTCACTACTGTTCGCACTATCCTCTCCATTGCCGTCTCACGTGGCTGGACTCTTCTCCAAATTGATGAAAAAAATGCCTTTCTGAATGGACACTTATTAGAAGATTTTATATGGAATAATCTCCAGGTTATGTTAACCCTATTTGTCCTGACCATGTATGTCACCTAAAGAAAGCTTTTTATGATCTTAAACAAGCTCCTCGTTCTTGGTTTGAGCGCTTCAGCAATTTTCTCAGTTCTCTGGGTTTTTCTTGGAGTCGTGTAGACACCTCACTATTCGTCTTTCTCGGTGACTCCTATACTGTGTACTTACTTTTGTATGTGGATGACATTATTCTCACTGGCAGCAATACCTCTTTGCTTGATCGTCTCGTTCAACGATTACACAACGAGTTTGCTCTCAAGGATATTGGCACACTTATTTTCTTGGCCTTGAAGCTTCTCCTACAAATAAGGGAATATTTCTCAGTCAGCTCAAATATGCACGAGACATTCTCACTCGTGCACAAATGATTAACTCCAGTCAACACACCAATGGCTATTTCTCAACATCTTTTCCTCTGCAGGTGAACCGCTTCCTGATCCTACTATGTATCGGTCACTTGTGGGGGCTCTTCAATATCTCACTATCACATGCCCAGACATCACTTATGCAGTCAACTTAGTCTGTCAATATACGCATGCCCCGACAGATTCACATTTATAGGCAGTCAAACGAATCCTCTGATATGTTTAAGGTACTCTATCTATGGGACTTCACTTCACTACCTCTACGGACCTCAGTTCTATTGTGGCTTATTCGGATGCCAATTGGGCTGGTTGCCCAAACATTCGCCACTCTACTTTCGAATTTGCTATTTTTCTTGGATGTAATTTGGTTTCCTGGAGCGCCAAAAAGTAGCCGACAGTCACTCGCTCCAGTTGTGAGGCAGAGTATCGAGCTCTTGCCTCTATAGCCGCTGAAGTTCTCCAGCTTAAGCACTTCAAGATCTTGGTATCACATTATCTCAGCAACCCATCATTCTTTGCGATAACACTAGTGCCATCTTCTTAAGTACAAGCCCGGTTGCCCACAAACGTGCTAAACATGTCGAGCTTGATTATCACTTTATTCGCGAGCAAGTTCTTGCAGGGACACTCCGCGTTCAGTTTATACCATCAAATTTTCAAATTGTCGATCTCTTTATAAAAAGTTTATCCCGTGATGTGTTTGAGTTTTTCCGACACAAGCTTCGCATGAATTTTCATCCCACGCTAACCTTGAGGGGGGTGTTAGTCTACCTCCTTCCAAATATGACTCTACTTCTACAGGCCTGACTCCTACATCAGAAAAAAAGTGTCTGTCACACTCAGAAGATAAAAAGGAAGCAAAACTTTCTCCTGGTTCTCTGCAAACAAAAGAAGAAAAGCTGGAGCCACAACTGCCGTCACTGCATTGTTCCGCAAAATCAGCAGGAAAAATCGTCTGCAAAACACAATCTGTGCAATGTATTCACTACCAATTTTCACTCTTTAATTTGTTAAGCATTATTCTATTAGCCGTAATAGGTGCAACTATGTGAGGTGAATTTTGTCTTATTTATACAAGTTAGTAAAGCAAGGGTCTCTTCTTTAAAGCTGATAAATAGCATTTTATGATGATATTCTTTTCGGTTTTGTCCTTGGGATCTTATATCGTGTGTTTGCAGCAAGCTTTGGTTGGGGAAGATCAACTTTTCTTTTCTCAAAGCAATGGGGCTAAGGATAACAATACCAGTGAACTTGATTTTTACCTGCAAAAGTTGTAGGTGCATATTCGTTTCCATCTGTTGGTAGGTGTAACAAGTTAGGTGGAAAACTCCTACCTAACTCCCAAGTTATATGACTATATATATCGGATGTACGAGTAGACAATTAATTCAATAATAAAAAACTTTTCTCATGTTTTCTCGTGTTTCCCATTTGCCATTTTACAATTTGGTATCAGAGCATATTTTTCAAACCCTAATACACATTTCGTCTCCACCATTTCCCCCCCCCCCCCTCCCGATTCTGGCGTCGTTACTACTACTACTACTCCGCTGAAACCGGTTCCAAAACGTAGCCCATCTCTTCCTCTATCCGATCTGCTCAACACCTGACAGTTTCTAGACACCACGCACCGCCATGTGCCGTCGCTGGAGAACATGATCTGTGGCAAATTTCTGTCATTTTTGGGCCCGTTCGGCATCAGAATGGCCGGAAACCACCTCCGTTGCGATCATCGTGAGGAGAGCTTTCTGCAAGTAGGTTGCACACCATGCATGGATGTCACGTGTTGTCTTCGTCCATGCACCGCCACCAGAGCTCGGAAATAGAATTTTGACCTCGGTTTGCTCATCACAACTGTCTAATCGATTTTGGTTGATTTTGTGTCATTTAATGTATATTGGTATTTTATCGGATATGATGAATTATTTAATTGGATTTATCGTATTTTCCTAAACTTGAAAATCCAATTAGGCATTGTCGATGTTGTTTTTGGATTGCGTATTGATGGTGGGATGTTAAGACATGTGAATTATCGTGTGAATCTAGAGGATCGTGTTATATGGGTTGTGTTGTTGCTGTGATCACTTGTGATTGGAGCTACTCTATGTGAAATGTCAGGCAAAGACGATAGTTCAGTTAAACAAGAATTGGAGGTACTGAGGAACCTTAATCCTGAGGTGCTCGGAGCCTTGGTTGGGCTCATACAGAGAGTAAATGCATCAACCTCGGTCGTTGTCCGTGCTGCTGCTCCGATCAAATTTGGTCTTCCTCCAATCAATTTGAAATTTGATGAATCGGTTGCATATTTTAGCTGGTCTCGCAGGATTGAGACCATCTTAGTAAGGAGGATCCTGGATGGCTTCCTGAGGGAGTGTGAGTCAAGGAGTGACATCTCTTCTACTATGGAGTGGAAAGTTACTCATGCTCAGCTGTGTATCTAGTTTCTAAACTCGATGACTGCATCTGTTTCTTCTATTGTGGATGGCCTTAGCTTGGTGAGTGAGATGTGGGCTAGCCTGAAGACCACCTATTCCGGAACTGAAAACCAGATTAGTGTATTTAAGCTTCAGTTGGAAATTGATGCGGAAATCCAGGGGGAGAAGTCTATTCAGGAGTATTCTATTTGCCTGAAGCGATTATGGGCTGAGATGGATTACTATGACCCCTTATCTAGTTGTAGTGACTCGAAATGCTGAGAACGCTTTGAGAAATGAAGGACTATGGAATTCTTGAAGGATCTGAATTCAATCTTTCACTCAAGGAGATTAGTTTTATTGTCCCAGGCCAAGATTCCATCACTGGATGAGGCTATTGCAGATATGATTCAGGCAAAGAGTGAGATAAGGATACACTCTACGTCGAGTATAGTTTCAGGCGTGAAAGCGTTAGCTACTGCTAGTTCACGGGTGACTGGAGTCCATGGAAAGACTCGCAATTGTTATCAGTGTGGGGCGGTTAGCCACTTGATGGAGTCTTGTCCAAGGATGTTCTGTGAGAGAGATTCTGGAGGTAGAGGTAGATTTGGAGGTAGAAGTAGAGGTCGCGGAGGTAAGAGAGGTGGTTCTAGGGGGTGGACAAGGAGGCTATCGCACCAACCTGATTTGGATGCTGAGGAGGAGGAGATTATGGGGAATACTATGACCATTGAGGAGGATCGAGCATTCTTTGATGTACTTTAGAGGAAACTCAAAAATGTGCATATAGGCACCGATACACCTACCTCATCTGACTTCTCTGGTAAGGTTGTTTTGGCCTCAAGTTTCACAAGTTTGTATGATTCACTAGCCCTTGTGTCCTTCCCTATTACTAGCTTTTCAGATTGGAACATTGACTCTGGAGCTTCTAGACACGTGGCAGGTGCTGCTAGGGAGTTCAGCTCCTATACTCCTTTAGCAAATCCATTGAGTGTTAAGACAGCCGATGTCACTGATCGACCAGTAGTGGGTAAGAGTACAGTGCATTGTACCAACACTTTGACTTTGTCCAAAGTCTTGCATGCTCCTTCATTTCCCATTAACCTCCTCTCATTAAATGCCATTACTAACTAATTAAATTGTACTGTATTGTTTGATATACCTCAGGTGATCTTTCAGGAGAAGAAGACAGGTAGGGTACTTGGGACTGGGACATGGCGTAGTGGCTTGTGGTACATGGATTGAAAAGGATTAGACTCAGCCCTTTCATCCATCATGGAGAGAGCTGGAGGAGACAGCACTGTGGAAGACCTAATGCTTCACCAAAGGCAATTAGGTCATCCCTCTTTCTTGACTATGAGTCGACTTTATCCTCGCCTATTTTCTACATTGAATAAAGAAAAGTTAATTTGCGATGCTTGTGAGTTGGGAAAGCATACCAGAGGTTCTTATGTTAGCTCTGGTAGTCGGAGTTCGTGTGTTTTTTATTTCATCCATTCAGATGTATGGGGTCCCTGTCCAACAGTCACATTCAATGGATTCCGTTGCTTTGTGTCTTTCATTGATTGTTGCTACCTTGTCACTTGGCTATATTTAATGAAAAACAAGAGTGATGTATTTGCATGTTTCAAGGGTTTTCACAAATGAGTACAAATGCAATATGGTGCAGTAGTAAAGGGGCTGAGATCTGACAATGGGACAGAATACACCAATAGGGTTTTCACAGAATATTTGTCATCACAAGGTATTAAGCATCAAACTACCTGTCATACACATCAGAGCAAAACGGGGTAGCTGAGAGAAAAAATCAGCATCTTCTTGAGGTGGCTAGAAGTATGATGTTCACCATGAATATCCCATGTTTGTGGGGACAAGCAGTTCTTACAGACACATTCCTGATTAACTGGATACCATCTCGAGTGTTATATTGAAAGTCTCCATTTCAAATTTGGAATGGTACAAAAAGGGACACTATTCAGTTGAGAACCTTTGGTTGTGTATATTTTGTACAGGATAATAGGCCAGGGGTCTGAAAGTTGGATCCAAGGGCTATCAAGAGTGTGTTCATGGGATACTCTGCGACCCAAAAGAGATATGTGTGCTGGAGTCCAATTGAGCAGCAATTGTTTGTGAGCATTGATGTCACATTTCGGGAGCATGAACCATACTTTCAGCAGGGGTCCTACTCACCTCTTGAGGGCTCGTCTAATAGTGTACGACGAGAGGGTGAGAATGGTAGCAACAGCATAGATGAGAATAGTAGTGATATAAAGGGGGACATGTGATAGTACGAGTGGGAGACATTTCTTGTCCTTTATCGACGAGTGAGTCAGGTGCAGTAGAGAGCAAAATTCCGAGCCAGGGGAAGCTGCCATTGGTATATACGATACACTATCCTCATACTCGATGGCAGATGAGATAGGAGACTAGAGAGGTTCCAGAGTCACCTGCTCCAGTCTCATGCCCAAGGTCCTTGCCTGGTTCGACTTCGGGGCACCTTCATCTTCATGTTCAGGTGACACTACTCCTTCATCTTCATCTTCAGGTGACACTACTCCTCCCATTAATATTCCCATTCCTCCTACTGATATTCTTGTCCATGATATTCCTGTTAGGAGGACCACTCGCAGCAATGCAGAGGTTCTACCAAACAGATATTGTTTTTTCCCTGATATTTTTCATCCCCATGATATTGCTAATTCTATTCCGTACTCCCATATACTTCCTGAACATTGAGCATTCATTGCATCTTTGGGCAGGTGGTAAAGCAGACTCGAGATGGAAAGCGGCAATGATAGAAGAGCTTGAGGCTCTTACAAAGAATAAAATGTGGTGTCTTGTGCTACTACCACCTGGTAAGTAGGCCGTTAGATGTAAATGGGTATTTACTGTGAAGCATAACCCCGAGGACAGTGATGTTGGGATTCAACTTGTGGACTCTCAATTGGTGCAGTGATGTTGGGATTCGGTATGCTACTGTTTGAGTTGAGGAGAGTTGAGAAAGCTAAATAATCGAGTTAAAATTTATGAACTGCCATTGTAAATATTGCATCTCCACATACTAGTATCACATTTAGCATTCTATTAGTGAACTATGTTTGAACCTTGCACCAAATATTAATTGGAGCTGGTGCATCATTATTCTAGTTCTGACCCTCTTAGTTAACTAGTAACATTCATAAGACTTCTTTTACATGATTTCTATCACCCGGAATATGCTGGCGTTCCATTTGCAAGCCCAAATCTTGGAGTGAGTCCTCATCTCCGTAGATATCAAGTATGTTTGCTTTTGTCAAATCCATATTCTCTTTATATATATATATATTCTTTATCTCATTCCAGTCGTAGCCGGTTCCATTGCTGCAATAGGGCTATTATCTGTTGCTGTTCAAACTGTGCTACTCCTTGCCAATTAGCACATGGTTGTGATAACTGCAACGCAATCCTAAAGTTGGGGTTAATTTCTTCTCAAAAGTATTAATTTATACTGTATTGTATTTCAGTGGATTAGTTTGTTTAGCCAATGCATAAACTGATTTCCCAGATGAACCTCTTATTTCATCCTCTGCATGGGGCTGCTTGATTTCTTCTCGATATTCTCGGACAATTAACCAATACTAATACTTAATCAATGAATAGCATGTACTTAGACCAATCAAATAATGACTTTTAAGTTAGTAACGGTGAAATATTTTTTGATAATAAGATCTTGAGATGTGATTTGTTGGTTTTATCCAGTCATTGCTTAATCCATAACGTACCCAATATATTCCCAACTAAGTTGGGTATGGATGTTAGATGTACGCGTCCTTACCCTTGTAATTATACAAAGAGATCGTTTCCGTTGCGACCCAATATGCATTGCGTCATTTGAAATATTGAGTTCTAACAACTTTACTAAATATAAGCACTGGAATTTAATAGAGTCATTTTGCTCTAGTTCATTATTAGCACAAAGCTAAAAAAATTATCAATAATAACTGTAGTCCATTATTGCTTAATGTTTTGCATAATTTTGAAATGTTCGTATACACTTCATTGTGCTAGAAACATGATTGTTCTATACTGAGCAGCCTGACTAGAGCTTGTATGTCATCTTTTGTGATAGAGAATTGTAAGTTTTTGGTTCTGTGTTTATTTTTGTATATCCATAACTTATAAATAAAGCGACTACGTGATTGGGATAAGAATCTAGGACTCAAATGATTAAGTGTGACCATGACAGTATTTTCAAATTCTGGTCCAAATTTTCCGTTGATGCAAGGTAACTGTAACTGCCAAAACTTAACATTGTTGATAGAACTCTTTATCAATGCTGAATTTTCATTTGGTATGCAGTTTTTTGTCTCATTTGCTTTTTGCACAATTACAGCGTAATGTAGCTTTGTTTATTTGAAAATTGGGTGAAGTTAGTGTTGTCCTAGGAAATAGCATAAAATCTGCAGTGCTTTCATTTGCTTTATAGAAGATTGAAGGAAAGTTTTCTTTATAGCGAATGTTTTCTCAACCTGTTATTCTGTTGCATAGGTACTCGATGCACTGGTGAATCTCTTCTGCAGGTCAAATATCTCTGCAGAGACCTTGTGAGCAACAACTCTGGCTTAGAGCTTTGGGAAGTCCAATAAGCAGAATCTTATGGGTGCTCCTCTCATTTCAAAGAGCAAGCTTGCCTTGAATCATCTTTTGCTGCTGGGGAAAGAATGTGCGAGATATTGATGGCTGTTCCATGCACTATTTTGGTTAAGATGTTTCCGTTTGAGAATAAGACAGTGTTATTAATTCCTGCAATGCTATGCACTGAATTTTGATTGGTATTGAAGTTCATGATAAGATATCAACTACTGACAATGAAACTTCTTTTGACAGATCCCTTATTAGTTACTTAACAGATGTTTTCACTTCTTAGGTATTTGTACTGACTGCTTCATCATCTTCACATTTTCTCGCCCGGGAGGGTTTTGCCTGAGCAACCTCCTGTAGTGTTGGTACATGATATACCAGATTGTCAAAATAAAGCTTTTGATAATTTATTTCTAACTTCCTTGCTTCTCCTCTTGTTTTACAGGGATTAATATAGAAAAGTTCTAGAAAGTAGGATCAATCCTTAATGTTTACATGATTTCCTACAATCTCTGATCCTGCTTTTACGGGATGTGTTCAACTTTTATTTATGAGAGTTGTTGAATTCAATTATGAGAGTTATTGAATTTTTTTCTAACACTTCCCCTCAAATTGGACAACCAAATCTTCGATGACCAATTTGTGTAGTACTTGAATGAATCACTCGCTTGGTACAACTTTGGTTAGTATATCGGCTAATTGATCTTCTGAATGAACAAATGGCAGTTTGATTGTTTTTTACTCTAGCTTTTCTTTGATAAAATGTCTTTCCACCTCGATGTACTTTGTTCGATCATGTTGCACTGGATTCCCCGAGATGCTTATAGCTGCTTTGTTGTCACATTTTAGGATGCAGGTTTTTTTTTTGTCTCAATACCAAGTTCTGTGATGAGTTTCTTAAGCCAAGGTATCTCAGTAAGTTCTCGAGCAATTCCTCTGAATTTTGGTTCTGCACTAGATAGAGTCATTACCTTTTGCTTCTTGCTTCTCCAAGTTACCAAATTTCCACCGACCATCATAAAGTATCCAAATGTTGACCTCCTATCGGCAGGACATCCAGCCCAGTCAACAATAGTGGATCCCTGAATATTTAGATACTCATTATTCCTGAATACTATTCCTTTTCCTGGGGTCCTCTTTAGGTATCGAAGTACTCTCAAAACTGCCTCCACATGACTCCCTTAGAGATTATGCATAAACGACTGATCACTCCTACCGCATGAGTTATATCAGATCGAGTGTGAGCTAAGTATATGAGTTTTTCCACCAATCGGTGATATCTATCTCGGTCAGCAGGTTTTCCATTCTCATCTCGTGTCAATTTTCGGTTCATCGTCATGGGGGTTTCAACTAATTTGCAATCAAGCAAGTCTATCTCTGCAAGTAGGTCTAGAATATATTTTCTTTGAGAAATAAATATACCTTGAATAGACAATAGCTCAATCCCTAGGAAATATTTTAGTTTGCCAAAATCCTTCATTTCAAATTCTTGAAATAGATAATATCGCAAGTGTTCTACTTCTTGACTATTACCCAGTAATAATCATGTCATCGATATATATAATCAAACAGGTGACTAGCTTACCCTTTTTCTTCAGAAAGAGTGTATGATCAAAGTTGCTCTGCTCATATCCATATTTTTTCACTGATTGTGTGAATCGTCCAAACCATATTCGTGGAGATTGTTTGAGACCATATAGAGCCTTCTTTAGTCTGCATCCTTCCCCCTTTTTAAACTGCATAGAATATCCTAGCGGGGATTCAATGTATACCTCTTCTTGAAGATCGCCATGAAGAAAAGTATTTTTGACATCAAACTGATGAAGTTGCCAATCTTTGTTGGCAGCTATAGAAAATAGAACTCTGATGGTATCAATCTTTGCAACGGGTGAAAAGGTCTCAGCATAATCTACGTCATATGTCTATGTGTAGCCCTTTGCTACCTACCGTGCTTTGTAGCATTCAATAGTACCATTTGCCCGATGTTTTATAGTAAAAATCCATCGACATCCAACATGTCTCTTATTTGTGGCTAGTATGCATTTTTCCCATGTACCATTCTTCTCAAATGCATGCATCTCTTCCATCGCCTGTCTCCATTCGAGTTTTTCACAAGCCTCAACCACTGTATGAGGATTTTTTTCAGTGTACAACGATATCATAAAAGACTGTGCTGTAGTGGTCGAATTTCTTGTAACTAGGTTCGCCATACGATACTTTGATGCTCGTGATATATGTTCTGGTTTGTACCTTTTTGCTGGTATACCCCAATTTTTCCTTGGAGTTAGTTCATAGGTGACTGGAATTTGTTCAAGAGTGCTTTCTCCATCTTCCTTCTCCTGTGTAAAAATCGGTTTATCACAGGATTTATCAACACTACAATCAGTATCTGTTACCTAAGGATTGGATTCCGAGGCAGTGAAGACACGGGCGTAGGTGGTTGAGCACGTTGGTCTTCATCCTGTAGAGGAGCCATGGGTTCAAGAAGATTTGACTGCGTAACCAATCGAACGAGTCAGATAGTGTCTTCCCCTGACTATGAGATTGGGAAGGGTAATAGAATCCGCTCTCTAGAAAGTTGCAATCCATATTGGTATACATCTTTTTAGATGGAGGATGTTAACAACGGTACCCTTTTTTATTAATGTCATATTCGACAAAGACACATTTAAGAGCACAAGGGTCGAGCTTGGTCCTGTTCACCTTTGGGATGTGGACAAAGAATGAACTACCAAAAATTCGTGGTTCCAGGGATAGGGCTTCAGGTATGTGGAGCTGTTTAGAAAGAGTTTGAAGTGGGGTTTGGGGATTTAGGATTTTGGTTGGCAGTCTGTTGATGAGGTATGTAGCAGTGGCTACAGCCTCAGGACATAAATAGATAGACACTAAGGCTCGGATAATCTTTAATAGGATTCAATTTTTTCTTTCAGCCATACTATTTTGTTGTGGTGTATAAGTGCAAGAAGTTTGATGCACAAAGCCTTTTTCAGTAAAGAAAGATTTCAAGCTTGAGTTAACAAACTCTCCCCCATTATCAGATCAGAATACCCGGATTAATGTTTGAAATTGGGTCAGAATAAGTGTATAGAATGCTCGGAATTCATCAGGCACATCAGACTTATTTTTTTAGAAAATAAACCCAGGTCATGCGTGTGCAGTCATCGATAAATGTCATGAAATACTTGAACACGCTAGTACTAGAGTTTGGAGCAGGCCCCCACACATCAGAATGAATGAGTCTAAATGTAGTAGGCACACCTATATTGATGTGATTATTGGGGGTCCAAGACGGATTTGGATTCTTGCATTGTTTAAAGTAATTGGACTCTGCAATATAAATTATCTTTCAATCAGAGGTACAAACATGGTCGGATCGATCTGAAAATTTTTAGACATTAATTTCATTGTGGGCTTTGAGAGGAATCTGTTTTTTTATTGAATTCCTTTTCTGAATAGAATTAAGTTGCATGCATCTTAGGGTACATATAAAGGTTGATTCTATGATATTCGTATTTATCATAGAGTAGATCCTTGGGTATGCGTTTGATTGAACATCTGGTTTATATTCGTTTCTAGCGTAGTAGTTGGCTAGAGGTTGATGTTTCGTGTTTGATTGAGTTTCTACGGCATAATACATTTCTTCC
>JAOWBN010040779.1:0-34114 GCA_028565015.1 Pinguicula moranensis
AAATCTCTCTAGCTTTTACCTAGATCTCAAACCTCCATGGATAATCCATGGAGGTTGCTAATGAAGAAAGCTTGTCATGGTATCAGAGCCTCTGTAGGCTTAACCGCCATTCTTCGATCCAGTTATTTCTTTTCTTAGCTTCCTCTCCGGCTTTTATTTTCTCTTCAATTAGATCTGTTCTGTTTGTTCTCGATTTCCAGATTCCAACGCTAACTCTCCAGTAGCCCAAAAACGCAGCCAAAAGAGAAATTCCAATTGTTTCTATTACACCCATTTGTGGAACATTACTTAATCCTATTCCCATGAGAAATCAAACCTGTGCTTGTCTGATGATTTGGCATAAGGAAGAGAGCAAAGATTTGACTTTTCTATTGCCTCTCCAATGGAGGTTGAAACACAGCCGATCTATATTTGGGATGCAAATTTTATGCGACGGTAGTGATTTGGCCTGCGGAAACTCCCTTGCAGGAGACGTTCCCCTCTGTGATTGATAAGTATAGATCTAAAAATCATAGCAGCAAGACCTCTGAAATGTTAAAACTGATGCAGCAGAAGGGTTATGTACCGGATCTCGACTAGCATTGGTCTGTCAGCAGTCAGTTGAGCAATTATAGCAAGAAGAAGACCAATAATGGTAAGAAGCGTTTTCTTTCGAATCTTCTTTCTGGTTTTTGCACAGGAAAGAAGAGTTGGAGTTACAAGTGTTATATGGTGACTACGAGATTCAGCTGTGTTAGCTGAAAAACTATGGTGGCAAGTACTGGATTTTGCACGATTACATCACCGTCCATGAAGCATAGCTCAGATCTGGTTCTTCTCTGCGGCGTGAACAGAAGCAATTAGTAGCCCTAGAAATTGGGCCAAGGTCAGTTTTGTTTAATTTTTCTTACACTTGGGCCAATTAGTTGGACTGCTATGGACTGCATTTGGATTGCTCCTATTACTGGGCTGCAATTGATTCTTAATCTAATGGGTTACGGCCCAATCTCTTATTGGGCTTCTATTATTACTGGGCCGTACCACCTTCACTTGCTCTGATAAATTGCCACAACATTTTAAGTCTATTCGGCCTTTTAATTATGTTGGATTTTTCTGTGCTGGGCCACAACTCATTGGAGGCCATTATTTATTGGGCCATTGTTGGACTTTAATTTGGTTAGGGCTGCGTCTGCCTTTCTACTTGCTGGATTTTATTCACATATAATGGTGATATTCAGTTCACACCCTGCTACTTTTAATGAGATTCCGACCACTTCCAGCGAGATTCCAACTACTTCAAGCTACTTTCTGATCCCTGCTTCGGCGACTTCACGATTTTATCTTCATCGCTGGCAGTACCAGCAAAATGATACCTTATCCTTGTTGCTGGCAGTACCAGCTTCTTTCATGGACGTGACAACCTTGGCAGACAGCCTAACAGGCACCATGGAAGTTGCGGTCGCCATGGAAGTAGCTACCTTGGCCGACAGCCTAACAGGCACCAAGGGAGCTGCAGGATGTGGTACGACTTCACCATCATCATTGCCAAAGCTAGTGTTTTTAGGTTATCTACTAATGGATTGTCGTTTACTTGGGCGGATATCTACTTTTATTCAAGCTTCACGTTATTCAAGCTTCACGTGGTCCTTAACCCACGTTTAGCTTGCGGGGGAGTGTTGGACTATTATGGATTGGGCCACTATTGGGCTTATGTATTGTAGAATTTAGGGTTGTGGAAGCCTGCCTATATAAATAGGCATTACTAGTATTCTCGTGTAATATTCCGCTGCAAACATTTTCTTCAATGAAAATTTCTCTATCTTTTACCTAGATCTCAAACCTCCATGGATAACTTAATACAGACGTCGTGATTGTGATTGTCTAGGGATGGTTGTTAACTATGCATACGACGTCTATATTAAATTTTCCTACACATCTTTTGCAGCATTGTACAAGAAAAATAGAACATTGGTAGAGATACCCAGTTTATGCTCCCTATGCAAAAAGGAAATATCATAACTGCAAGCTCGTACTGGTCTTGGTTCAGTAATCTCATCAAACTTTTGAAACTCATCTCCTGCGTATGAGGAAGGAGAACTGGAGAACCGTATCAAATACAGGAAATTGAGTTGGATGAGTGAAACCAATTTCATCAAGTTGAGATCAGAATCCAAAATTTTCTCCAGATTGCTCAAAAGTTGAATCGAATCAACAGTTACTTTAGTCATCATGATTTCAGCCAAATATCTCCCTGCAGAACAGTAGAAATGATCAGATCGTGCTGATAACGTGTTAAACTAGAAGATCTGCAAAGAAGTAAAGGGAGAAGATTAGAATGATCGTGAAAGCCGCTCGCTTATTATCTTTAGTTCCTCTCTATATATAGAGATAAGAACTAGATAAGGACTGTAGTTACAAAAGTCTTATCCGTAGAAACGGTCCCAATCATCTATATCTATAACAATTATGATTTTTTTTATAAGTAAAAAGATATTATGATTATTACTCTTAAATATATTTTTTTAAAAAAACAATTGAACTTCTTCGTCTAAACAAGCGTGACCATGGGGGTAAAGCGTCTATTTACAATGGACAAAGTGTGTACCAATCAAATAGATAGATAACATGGCTTAATGGTTCCAAAAATGATTCCAAATATGACGGTTACACCCATAAAAAGACATGGTAAAATTGTATCAACTCTGCACAATTCATGGTATTTTGTGAGGAAACATATACTCTTTGTACGATTTTGAACCTTTATGCTTCTTGCATAGCTGACTTTGGCGTTGTTGGATAACGAACATCTTGTTCGCATTTCTCATGTGGAGGAGACAATTGAAGCAGCGAGCGAGCATTCATGATGCAGAAGTATCCCAGAAAATAAAGTAATGGTGATATTTTTTAATTAGGACCGATTTTAATATTTTAGGCACATCTTTGGATACTGTTATCACAATCATGCATAAGATTACAATTCGGAAACTTCTTTTCAGTGCGCGCGTTTTTTCAAAATAAATCATCTTCAAATTTCATTGTTTTCCCTTTCGAATAACTATTTTTAGTTAGTTTTTGATATTTTTGGTAATAAATCGTCTATCAATTAGGAAGATTATTTAAACTTGATTTAGGCCGATTTTTTTGGTAGATTGCTTGTCTTATTTTAAATTTTAATTAGGAGTAATTTTTGAAATTTTGCTATTTTTGGCAAAATTCAAATATTCACGAATTTTGATTATAAAATCCGACTTGTATACTTTTTTATTTGACAATTTCTACTTGTATACTTATACTTATTTTTCAATATTGAATTATTATTAAATATTATTAAAATTCTGAGACTATTTTCTTTGATTTTCGTGCAATTTCTACCGTCGTTTCACTAGATGCTGTGGAATCTGTTCTGTTCTGCTGATGAAAAATTTGAGAGCTATTTTCCGACAAATTATGAGGAAGACATACGAATACGATACTCTCTACTCTCTACTCTCTACTCTCTACTCTCTACTCTCTCGGTGGAAGTTGGCAACAGGAATCACATATGAAGGAAGCTTTTGGTTTTATGATTTTATCAACAAGGGTGGGAGGGGGACGCGCTCATAGTCCCATAGCCGTCTCCTGGCCTCGCTAGTGGCCTGACTTTAACTTTAAAGGTGGAAAGGGGGGCCTGTGGGGACCACCCCTAAAAAATTATAGGTAACATGCGTAGTAGCATGCGTAGCCTCCCTCATTTATGTTGGAACAAAAGTAACATGCGTAGCCTCCCTCATTTAGGGGGTGTTTGCAAGTTCTTGTGCTTATGCATAAGTAACTTTTCAAAAGGTCTTTTGGAAAAAGAGCGTTTACAAAAAAATGAGAGAGTGTTTGCAAAATATGCTTTACTACAACAAAAGTTAAAAAATAGTGTTTGCAAAGAATTATTCCAAAAACTCGCCATCCCATCCTAATCATGTTTCACTTCGAAGCAACCTTTTCCAGACACTGTACTCTTTTTTCAAGGTATCCCAGTGATTTTTCAGTTGCTTCTTGTTATAAGCACGACCAGTAGCCAAATTGAAGTTTGTAATTAAATTTTTCCAACCTGCTTTGCTTAAATGGGCACCTGGTCTATTTCCCTCTCTAAGCTCAACAACACATACCTTGATAAATACTTCCGTCGACTGTCTATCCCACATAGCCTTTTCAGATGCCATCCTACGAAAGAGGCCATTCAATAATAGAAATACATTAAAAAACTCAAAACTCAAAACTATGTACGTGTTAGAAAATTCAGGAGCTGTTCATGTTGGAAAGTCATGCCCTGGAAAGTCATGCCCTGGAAACTAAAAACTCAAATGACATAATGTCAAGAGCCAAGTTTATTATTGCTTTTAATAAACGTCAAGAACTCTCAAGCAAAAGCACATGTTCAATCAAGTCATTAGTGCTTGATTATCAGTTCTTATGATGAACTTTACTGGGAGATAATTATTCCATTTCTTCACGACATTCACCACTGCAGAAATTCTCTTGCTCCTTAATCCCTAGTGCTTTGCTGTAATAAGCCACATGTCTGCCATTTTGTGATAATACTTCCCCAATCCCCTTGTCACACGCATTTGTATCTAGTGTAAAGGTTGGCTAAAATCAGGCAAACAGAGGACAAGAGCTGAAGACATAGCTTCCTTCAGTTTAACAAATGTAACTTTAGCTTCAAGAATTCCAACAAAAATTGTTAAACTTTAGCAAATCAGTTAGTGTTGCAGATAATGCAAAAGTTCTTGATAAACTTCCGATAATAACATGTAAAGATAATAAATCCTATGAGTGATTTCACATTTGCAGGCCTATGTCAGTCTCTCATAGACTGATCTTTTCAGGTTCAGTGGAGACACCTTTACTTGCAATGATATGCCCAAATATTCAACTGTCTCATGCCCAAAGAACATTTACAAGTCCAGCGCATGGGATCTCATTCGGTTCATTATAAATGTCAATTGGAAAACAGAAATTATTAAGTCTAGCGCAGCTAAAATCAGTAGAATTTAGAATATTCTCCCTATAGCAGCCACATCTTCCAACAAAGCTTTTTTTTATTGTTAATTATGCAGGATTATTTATATTGGCAGAAGTCTCAGAATCATAGACTACACCCATTTCAACAGTCAACAACCAAACAACAAGGGCAATAGCTACAAGCGAATAAGAGATCAGCCCATGAGAGGAAATTCATTGTAGTTTGAAGTCCACATCAAAGCACAGTACCCCAATAATCCAAGTTAATTTGCCCGAAAAGAAGGTTAAATCTTCCATTCCACTCAGAATTCATTAATACCCCCAAAACTAAACAACACAGAGACAAGAAAGGAAGAGAAAGGGGGAAAAAGATCACATTTTTTTCTTTTTCAGTTAGAGTTCCAATATTTGAAACAGGAAAAAAACAATATAACCCATTTCGAAAAACAGCTTCTTTATAGCCTGAAACCTAACTAACAAACAGGCTATTTTCCCGCATCAGCTTAAGAAAACTTCCTGCAAAACCATGTTCCTGTTGATACTTTGTGCAGCAGTTTATCCAGATTGAGACATCCAAATCCAGTCACAACCCAAGCTCAAGAAAGTCGTGCGCAAACCGAAGAACAAGATAACCAAGAAAATAATTATAGCAGCTAACCTGTTACTCGGTAACTTCAGAGATACAACTTGCCGAAGACGGCCGCGCGGCTGTGAGAAGGTACGACGGGCGCGCGGCTGTGAGAAGGAACGGCGGTCGCGCGGCTGTTGAGAAGGAACGACTGTCGCTAGGCTGTGAGAAGGAACTCGGACGCGCGCCGCAGTGAAGAACGACAGAAGCTGTTCGATCGATGAGCCCTAGATTTCTCGGGGAGTAGATGGATTAATTGTTTGAAAGGGTAAAATTGTCTGAAATTATAATTACAAAATTGCCACCGCCAAAAGTACTTCAAAAGCCACCTCATACATGCTTCTGACTTCTGGGCTTTTTTTGGCTTTTCCACCGCCAAAAGCCAAAAGCCGAAGCATAATGACAAATTTCACAAACACTCCAATAGTGCTTCTCCACCGCCAGAAGCCAAAAGCAGCTTCTGTGAAGAGTTTGCAAACACCCTCTAAATTCCTTTAATTAGAAATCACTTCAGTGGCAATTTATGAATTTATAAAGTAATTAAGAAAACTTATGCTTGCAAGCATTTATCACAATTTACCAGTCATTAACCTACGCTTACTAGATTCATTGAATAATAAAGTAGAAAAGATGCCGTTTATTATTATACGCATCCCATTAACAATTATAAATTGGACTTTCATCCCTTCAAGTGTAACACTATATATTTTTTAGAAGGGATGAACTTGATTATAGCTTCTAGACAATATATTATTTACCCTTTAAGTTGGACTTTCATCCATTTGGGTTAGCCACATTGCTGTGGATGACAAGTTGATTGCGCTCGATAGTAGCCATAATGTAAGGGGAAAGGAGTTTTTGGCCTGCCTTAATCTTTTATACTTAAGGCAATTCTTCTTCTTTGGTGGCTCTATTTTTTGTTACTATTTTATCGTGCTTCATCATTTGGCTTAAATCTCCTAGCATTTAGGGTTTTATCTTCAAAATGATTATTTGGGGCCAAACATATGAGTTTTACCCTAATCATATGCAGGGTAAAACTCATATCTTAAATGGTTTTGAATATCATTTGTATCCAAATAAAATATTTAGAAGCTGAAACTATTTTTTTTCTACAAATTACACATCAAATATTAAAAATAATTGGAGGAGGTCAGGAGGCCACCTGTCATCTTGCGCCCTGGATGCAAAAATTACTTAATTTTTTACTAGTGAAAAGAAATAAGAAACCAAGGTAAAAAAACACAAGTTATCAACTAGAAGTTTATCTCTTCACTGCCAAGAAATTTGGTAATCCGATTTTGAGTTAAATGTCATTTACCCCTTGTATTATACCTATTAGTTAACTTACTCCCATATACTTTCAAAAGAGTTGCTTTACCTCCCTGTACTTTCAGAAAAAGCCACTGCCCCCGAGTGTTGTTCACGCGCGATTCTGCGACTGGGATATTTTTAATGTATGGAAAAGTCAATTTAACCCTTACCCTTTTTTGAAAGTACAAAAAGGTAAAATAGTTTTTTTGAAAATACAGTGGAGTAAAGTAGCTCTTTTGAAAGTACAGTGAGGCAAAGTAAATTTTTTGAAAGCACAGGAGAGTAAGTTAACTAATATGTATAATACATGGGGTAAATGGCATTTAACTCAATAAATCATGACTATTTCCACACTGTCGTCTGTAGGGCGTGGAATAATGAATTTAATTTATTTAAATGAGTATAATAATTAATTTGTAATTATTATATTATATATAATAATTAATTTAAATGATTATAATAATTAATTCAATTTATTTAAATGAGTATAATCATTAATGTAATTTATTTAAATTATTATATTAATTAATTAAATTAATTTTAATGAGTATAATAATTAATTTAATTTATTTAATAAATATATTAATTAATTTAATTCAATTTATTTAAATGAGTATAATAATTAAAATTAATTATAATTTAAAATTTTAATTTATTATTATACTCATTTAAAAAGATTAAATTAATTATTATACTCATTCAAATAAAATAAATTAATAATTATTATAATAATTTAAATTAAATTAATATACTCATTTAAATAAAATAAATTAATTTTTTATACTCATTTAAATAAATTAAATTAATTATTAACTGAATTAAATAAATTAAAATAATTAATATAATAATTCAAATAAAATAATAATTAAATTAAATTAAATTAATTATTATATTTTAAAATTAATTATTACATATAATATAATAAATTAAATTAATTATTTTACTCATTTAAATAAATTAAATTAACAATTCCACGTCCTTACAGACATCAATGTAGAAATAGTCATGATTTATTGAGTTAAAGGTCATTTATTCCTTGTATTATACCTATTATTTAACTTACTCCCCTGTACTTTTAAAAGAGTTACTTTGCTCCATGTATTTTCAAAATAGCTACTTTAACCTTTGTACTTTCAAAAAAAATTATTTTACCCCCTTGTACTTTCGAAAAAGGGTAAGGATAAAATTGACTTTTTCATATAATAAATATTTTTCCAATCACAGAATCGCGCGTGAACAACACTCGATGGCAGTAAACTTTTTTCTAAAAGTACAAAAGGATAAATTATTTTTTTTTTAAATACAGTGAAATAAATTAACTAATAAATATAGCACAAAGTAAATAATAACCTTTTAACTCTCCGAATTTGGTAACCCTACAACAGCTACGTTATTGGTCTGGTGCCACGTGCCTGTAGTAATTGATACGGCCTCCATTACATCTGAACCGTCAGAACTTGTTCACAGATTTCTAATATCCGTTGGATCATAATAGTTGTCTGCAACGGACTTACAGTGTGTCTGTCTCGTTTCAGTTTTTGGATCGTTGAAACAGATCAATCACTGGGGCCACGTGAATTGATTACAATAGGTTCGTAAATTGGCTATTGAATTTTGACCAAACCTCAGAAATTATAGCAAAGTCAGAAGAGTACCAGTACTAGGCTGTATGGAGTTAGACTTGAGACGGACCCATAAATTTTTTTATTAGGTTCAAAAAAAAATTAAAGGGGGAAGATAATAGAGGGACGATTGATAAATTTTTGAGAGGTTATAATATAATATATTTATTTAATAATTATAAAAATTATAATTTATCAACTCAAATAATAATAAAAAAATAAAAGTTAAACCAATCATCTAATTAAATTATACGAATATTTCTCCAAACAGATCTATACAAATAGAACAAGTCAATGAAACAGGGCTAAAAAAAATCATAAACATATTTATAGAATTGAACCAAGATAATAATAATTGAAATAAAAATTCTATTAAAAAAATAACTAAAAATTACTAATCTTTATTACTGAAAAATACCTAAAAGAGCTTGAAAGCTCAAAACCCATAACAAAAAAAAATCACCATTGAGTCATAGCTAGAAAATTGTCGTGAAAAAATGAGAAGATAAATGGCATTTTGCTCTTTATATGGGAATCGGGAGGGATATGTCTGTAAATTTAGATATGAATTTGAGTACAAAATAAAATTATAGTAAAAAAAATGGGGTCCCAGGGATACAGCCGTGCCCCCAGGAGGGACAAGGTGCCGGCCCATGGATAGACTAGCTCACTAGCAACAATTTCCAAAGTAAATTCTACCACTTTTCCCGCCCCCTGCCCCCTTATATTATTTTTTTTGTATTTTTTAAAAATATTTATGCTTGCTCGAGCCTTGGATACGTTGGGTATAGCACCTATTGGTACAAAGCTGAGAGAGGGAAGATTACGATGGTTTGGACACATACGCATAAGGCATATTGACGAACCTGTTAGGAGAGTTGAAAGAACCCAGATTGATGGGAGGCATGGGAGAGGAAAACCTATGAGGACGTGGGAGGAGCAGCTGCGATTGGATTTAGCGAGATTAGACCTCTTCGATGACATGACCTCTGACAGAGCAAGTTGGAGATTTAGGATTACTATTCGAAAAGTAGTGAGATATGAATATGGGGGAGTATACGGGGTATACTTAGCAAGTATCGGGGTAACACGTATTTTTTTTACCTATATACTTACTTACATACTTACTTACATACTTATCTGCTTATTGACCCAGCTTATTAAATGTATATTAATTCATCTCCTCGCATATGCATGTGGGTTGTCACCGTCTTCTCTTCTCTCCCTCCTCCTCTCTCTCGATCTTTTTTTTATGTGTTTACGTGTGTGTTTGAAGAACAGAGGGTCTCTACAAAAATAGTCTTTTGATCTCTTTTTAGAGGTCAGAATTCGACTGAGTACATCTTAATCTTTCCAGACCCTGCCTAAATGTTGTATATACTGGGTATGTTTGATTTGGTTTGTTTTGCTCGAGCCTTGCCCCTACTTTGGATCTCACTGTAGTCATATAGAATCTTGGCTCCTTCCTTGCTTATTGGCAATAAATTAAGCAAAAGTTTATTTATAGATGTATTTCTGCTTATGCTTCTTTATTTTGCACATTGACGGAACAACTTCTAGAAAAACAGTCGTTTATTCAATTTTCAAACATTTTTGATTTTTTCTTTAAATATTTCTTTTTTGAAAATTTAATAAAAAAAATCTATCATAAGTTGCTTTAAGCATCCCTCTCTATCAAGGGCGACCGCATAATTTTTTTTTACTGGGGCCAAATTTTTTTTAGATGGGTTATAAAAAAATTTAAGAGGTAAAAATAATTTTTTAGGGGAGTAATATGCATTTTTTTGGAGAAAAAATAATAATTTATTTATTTAATAATTATAAAAAAATAATAATTTTACCAATTCAAACAATGATAAAAAAAATAAAAGTTATATAATTTAGTTATACTACCTAATTTGTTTATATAAATAATTCTCAATATAAATTTATACTAATAAAGCAGATTTATTAAATAGAGATGAAAAAACATAAACAGATTTATAAAGTGGAATCTAAAAAATAATAATTAAAATAAAAAAATCTAATTAAAAAAAAACACCAAACCCAAACGAACTTAAAATAAAAGTTTAATTAAAAAATTAAATAAAATAACTAAAATAAACAGAAGTAAAAAATGGGGGTAAGGTGGGGTGGACGGGACAGGACCCGGCCCCCTGCGTTGACCCTTGCTCTCTATACATTTAAGCACTTTTCTTAAGAAAATAAAAGTGATTTAAAATAGTGCCTGAAGTTCAACTTTCACTTATTTAAAACTCATTATTTGGATTCTCCTCGCTTCTCTTCATGTCTTATTTTACTCCATTTGCCGATTCCACTTTTCTCCAACACCAACGGCAGAAAACTCGAAATGAGCTCCTCACTGCACTTTAATCGCCTTGCTCCAAGAGCTAAAACGTGCATTTATTTTACCCTTTCATATTCCCTTGTTTTGCAATCATTCTATCTTTCTCTTCATCTGTGTTTGATCAAACATCCCACATCTACTTATCTCGACACAGATAGACTCAGACAACAATTCTATGGCTACTACTCCAAAGAAGAAGAAGAAGAAGTTGCTAGCAAGAGCATTCGCCAAGTTCCTCCGAATCCCGGCCGTCGCCGGAGTATACCCGGAGAAACAATCCCCACCCACAAAATCAGATGAAGTACCGGAGAAAGATTCAGTCAAGGGAAGAGCACAACAAGCTTTTCTTGCTAAACTATTTGCCACCATTTCAACTATCAAAGCTGCATATGCTGAGTTGCAGTTCTGTCAGTCGCTTTACGATCCCGATGGGATACAATCTTCAGACAAGATCATCGTCTCGGAGATGAAGAAGTTGTCTCAGTTCAAACTATGCTACATGAAGATGAAGAACAACAACGATTTAAACCAGACCTCCCCTGAAACTGAAATATCTCTGCTTCAGGCTGATGTGCAAGAGCAGAGGAGTCTTGTCAGGATGTATGAAATCACCAGCAAGAAACTTGATTACCAGCTCAAAATCAAACAATCCGAGATACTCTTTCTCCAAGAGAAGTTAGCAGAAGCCAAGAGAGAAAACAGGTTACTTGAGAAGAGTCTATTGCCTCTATCCGTGCCTGACACTCAGATTAGTCATTTCGTTGCATTTTATCAGCTAACCATCAAGTCTATCCGGAGATTTGTGCGTGTTCTGCTCAGTTCAATGGAGTCTGCTAACTGGGATTTTGTTGCTGCAGCAGAATCAATCCACCCCGGGATCTGTTTCCGTCAACATAGTCATCATATCTTCTTAGCAATCGAGTCTTTCGTGTGCAGAGAAATGTTTGAGTGCTTCAATTTCCCCGGTTTCGATTCGAGAAGGAAAGGTAAAGGAAAAGGAAAACAAACCGCTCAACCTCCTAACTACTTCAACAAATTCTCCGAGCTCAACTCAAGGAGTTTGTCACTTTCATATTACATATCACGAAAACCCAGATCCAGATTCGCGTCATTCTGCCGTTTCAAGTACTCGAAACTCGTGCATCCGGAAATGGAAGCATCTTTCTTCACTGAGTTTTCCGATTCGGTGTTTTTCTCGGAGTTTTTGGAGATGGCGAAGCACGTGTGGCTCCTTCATTGTCTGGGCTGGTCTTTTGAACCGGAGATGTCCATTTTTCAAGTGAGCAGAGGAAGCTGTTTCTCTGAGGTTTACATGGAGAGCTTGAGCGGGGAAGAAGAAGCGTGCTTGGCACGTGGTCCGCGCGTGGAATTCACGGTGGTTCCGGGTTTTATGGTGGGGAAGACGATTATCCAGTGTCAGGTTTGTCTGTGCTGACTGCTGAGAGATCGAAAACCACGCACAGCACAGGTTCTGGGATTCCTCTTTTGAAAGTGGGCAAGGCTCGTGGCCGTGGATCAGGATCTGATACAGAGAGGGCATGTTGTGGAGTGGAGAAATGATATAGCGCACGATAAAAGAGCACAAGACAAGCGCAAGATAAAATAAAATGAATAATATATTAATTTTTGTATTAGTGTTTAACACAAGGGTATAATGGTGAAATTACTATGTCTTGCATTTTTTTGTCTTGCGATATATCATTTTTCTGTGGAGTGTGGGGTTGGAGGCAAATATAATTTCAATGTGAGCAGCTCGGAAGTTCCGGTTTGCTCTGAACCGCCTCGGTTCGTGAGCTGAGATGGAATGGAATCCATTAGAGTTTTGGGATTGGGAAAGGAGACCTTCAAAAGTCGCTTCTATCAAATCCTCTTCTTCTCTTCCACATCCCGATTCGCTTCTTAGAAATTGGTTCTCGTCACTTTTCAATTCTTGCGGACGGAAGTGATTTTGAGATTTTCGCTAGAGCTGCTACAACGCTTATCAATTTCTCTGCCTGGTGCACAATCAGCAACAGAAAAATCGATACATTTTGTCCAAGAGGCGAGGGTGAAGAATTTTAAGGCCAGTTGTAGTTGCTGCTTCATCGGTTTTGAGTCAAGGAGCGCACAATAGCTCTGCTCCTTGAGAAGAGAGTCTGCAATTATTTTCGCCATCATTCGCCATGCGCCGCCGTTGACCTAGTAAAATAGGGAGTTTTTCACCGTCTGCCTATCATTGTTATTGTTGTGATTTAGAGTTTCGGATCTTGTAGCAACCGTGATTTTGTTATTTAACAATTAAATACAGAATTTAAATTGACAAGAAATTTAAAAAAGGGACGCGATGTAATGCCCGTGGTTCGGGAGAATTAATCTCCGTACTCCACGTTGAGCTCCGGAATCGGTAGCCCTTTGTAGCCTTTATTCAATAGTTGAATTTCCTTGGCAAATAATACAAATGTAACAATGCAATATTTAAATTAAGGCAAAAACAGAGGCCTTTAAGCAATTTAAGCAACACTATTTTGGCTAAGTGCTCGAAAATAGTAGTGGATCTTCAAGTATGAGCAAGAGATCCAAGACTATTTCCGGTTTCTTGAGAGTGAATGGAAAAATGCAGATATTAATAACTAATTTTGAGTTCGAAAATCAAAGAAAAACAGTTTGTAAAACACTAAAGTTTTGAAGATTTTAGTTGAAGAAATAGGAGTTTCGGTAGATTTAGTCGATTAAAGACTAAGATCTATAAGAAACTCTTGTTGAAGATGAACAAAGAATCGATTTCGAGTGAAAAAGTTGAGAGAATTTGAGATGAGTTGTATAAAAGAATGAATGAATTGTGTGTTTTTCGTGGTGTTTTAGGGTATTTATATTTCTCTATTTTTAATCTTGTCCATTCATTTAATAGAACCGACGGGCGGATTTATGTTCTGTAATTTTTGACCAAATCGTCTAATTTACGGCCGTTGGATGAGTTTGCACAATTTGGACGGCCGGATCTCTTTGTTCTGATCGAGATTCTCCTTTTGATAATAATCGTTGGATTTGAAATGGCCGACGGTCGAGATGAGCTGCTCTTCTCGAGGTAACGGGACAATTTCTGTGCACTGCTCGAGACTGACATCAATTCAATTCGTTCGAATTGTGTTAGTTTAAAACTCTGTCCTTAGTCGATCCGCGCCAAATCATCTTCGTCCGTCGGATCAAGAGTAATCGACGTCTTCAATTGTTTGGCACTGGAAATGGGCTTCCGTCGCGGCCCATCTCCTTATTAATCGAAAATTATAATATATAAGGCCCAATTATTACAAAGCCCAAATTATTATACAAATTTGTTTAATAAATTTTGGCAAGCAAATACCAGATTGGCCCAATAACAGAAACTTATTTTTGAGAAATGAATGTTACGATTTTTCAGATTCAAATTCTAACAGTTTGATACTGGTATAACTAATACGTTTTGATTCAGCTTGAATATGTTCATCGTAAAATGAAAATTGGTTTTGCAAGTGATGTATTACAAGAATTTCTATTATATGGGTTGTCTCAGTGGTAAAGACCGAGACCATCAGGGCTTGTCTAGAGGTCTCGTATTCGAATTCTCGCTGGAACAATGCGAATTTATCGCTGTAAACAATCCGTCAGGGCTACGACTGCGCGTTTCGACTCGAGTTTTGCCTGATTCGTGCTAGGAGTCGCCTGGTGCAATGCGTCAGAGTTACGATCGCGGGTTTCGGCTCGAGTTTGGCCCGATCTGTGCTGGGGGTCGCCTGGTGCGATGCGTCAGGGCTACAACCGCGAGCTTCGGCACGAGTTTGACTCGATCCGTGCTCGGAGTCGTGCGGGTCCAAGGGAATTAGTCCCAAAAAAAATCTCTATTATCAGGGGTTGTTCGATTAGGGTAAAGGGATGTTAGGAAAAAAGCGAAAAGGAAAAGGATTGACCATTTGCTGATTAAGATATGATGAAGAAGAATCGACTTTGTGGTAAATCAGCGCGAATGTGTTACACTTTAGTTTGTGCTTTCAATGTGTTACACTTTAGTTTCATACCCTTTGTTGCAGTTCAAATATTTATGATTCCGGTAAAAGTAAACTTGGGTCCCCATCTAGGGCGCACTTAGGAATAAATTTGAGATGAGATCAATTTTTTTTTTAAGATGGGCATATAAAGAAATTTTAGAGGAAAAAATAATTTATTTTAATGAAGCGATAATATTTTAGGGATAATAAAGTAATTTACTTAATATTTATAAAAAAAATAATTTTATCAATTCAAAAAATGAAAAATAAAAGTAACCTAATTTATTTATATAAATATTTTTTAAAATAAATTTATACGAACATAACATATTTATTAAAAAAAGATGAAAAAATCTATAAGACAAAATTAAAATAATAATAGTTAAATAGAAATCCAATTCAAAAGAAACTCTAAATTAAAATTATCGATATTATCGCGAAAAGATACCAGAAAAAACTTTAAATAAAAATACTCAATTCAACAAATTTTTAAGTTAAATAAAATTAAATTTAAAAAAAATTGGGGGCATGGGCTGGCGCCACCCCTCCACCCCCGCCCCAAGGGCTCCCAGGGACGCAGGGAGGGCCAAGATCCCCTTGCGTCCACCATTGGTCCCCACCATGGGCGGACAAGAGGTCCCTAAGTGCGTGGCCATATTCACTTGGCCCGGCCTTCTGGTTCCTCCCAATGTTTTTATTATTATTATTATTACAATTTTATTATATACTCAAATTCATATATTAATTTACTGGAAGACCCATTTCCTTATATAAAAGTAAAAGATCATCTCTTATCTTTTTTTTTTTTTTGCAATAATTTTATAGCTAAGGCTCGACGATGATTTTTATCTTTCGGGTTTTGAGTTCTCAAGCTCTTTATGACATTCAGCGATCAAAGTTGATAATTTTCATTTATGGTTTCTTTTTAATTCGGGTTTTATTTCAGTTATTGTTATTTTGATTCGGTTATTTAAATTTATTTATGTTTTTTTAATCTATGTTTAATTAATATATTATGTTCGTGTAAATCTATTTTGAGAAATATTTGTATAAATAAATGAGGCATTATAAACAAATTAGGTAGTATTATGTTATGTTTTTCTTTTTTTGATAAAATATAGAATTAAAATGATGATCTATTTTGTTGATAGAATGATACGAACGTGAGCTAAACAGATTACAAAATTAACTCTTAATAACTAAGACAATTGACAAATGCTATATAAAACATGTTATTTATCTATATCTAAAAAATAAAATTGGTTATAACGGAATAATTAAATAATCAAAAAATTTCAATTATTCGGTTTAATTAATCGTCGATTTTCGATTAACCGAATAAATGACGTTTTACTGTTCACCTATACTTAGGGGGTGTTTGCAAGTTCTTGTGTTTGTCAGAAGTAACTTTTCAAAATGTCTTTTGAAAAAAGGAGCTTTTATAAAAAAAAGGAGAGTGTTTGCAAAATATGCTTTACTACAACAAAAGTCAAAAAATAGTATTTGCAAAAAATTATTCTAAAAATGCTTTTCCAAAATTTAAACTTCTAAATAATTACAAAATTGCCACCGTCAAAAGCACTCCAAAAGCTATCCCAAAGATGCTTTTGGCTTTTGGGCTTTTTTTGACTTCTCCACCGCCAAAAGCCAGAAGTCAATCGCCAAACAAAATTTTTGTAAACAGTCAAAACTGACTTTTCCACCGTCAAAAGCCAAAAGATGCTTTTCTACTGGGTTTGCAAACACCCACTATATCTATTAATTCTTATTTCTACACCGATCTGTAACCTTGTGGTATTTTAATGTCATTAAAGTATAATCGGACAACTTAGCATCATCTTCAGTTTCAACTCCTGCATTAGCTGCAAATGCCACGATTTATGCATTAGATTTTTCAGCTCAGTACGTGCGAGTTCTATAAAATGGACGAATGTCACACTCATATTTTATAGAAAAAATTATATGGTTCAGACATATTTACACTTTTTTTTATACGTATAGTGGCTAACTCATTTGTATATGAACATTTACCTATCTCTGTCTCTAGTATGATCAACCCATTTATAAACAAACGTTTGCTTGTTTATAAGCATAACATATGTTTCATTCATCAAATCAAACCAAATCAAATCAACTCAAACTTATCCAGTATATTTCACATTTAGGCAGAGTTTGGAGAGAGTGAGATATACTCACTTGTACCCTGACCTCTAAAAAGAGATCAAAAAAATGTTTTCGTGGAGACCCTTGGCTCTTCGAACACACAAAAAAAAAGAGATAAAGAGAGAGGGAGAGGAGACCGTGATCGCCCCCACCTGTATAAACAAGGAGATGAATTAATATACTTTTAATGAGTTGGGTAAATAAGCAGATAAGTAAGTATGTAACTATATAGGTAAAGAAGTACGTGCTACCCCTATAACCTGTATAATCCTCCATATTCCTATCTCTCTACCTGTATCCTACATCTCCAAACCGTTCTATCAGAGATCATGTATTCGAAGATGACTAATCCTCCTAAATCCAAAACTAATTGATCTCCTTCGAACTCAAGACCTCCCACTTCTCAACGTGTGCTCTAACCAACTGAACTACGAGAGCTGCTTTATATCAATACTTTGTCCATTTTCCAAAAGACGAAGAGACATTAACCCACATGCCAACCCTTGCCTAAATTTATTTATTTATTATTGTTGTCTTTTCAACCCTACGCTCCCTTGCCCACATCGCGCGTACGAAAGAAAGAGAGAGAGCTAACACTGCTTAATTAATTCTACTCCTACAAAAAGAATGCTCGAAAACATAAAAAAAAAAAGGCCCCCTGGGCCCCTGTCCTGTACCACCCCATTCCCCAAGTGCGAAAAAGCAAAAAAAGCTACCCCTGACCAGAGAGAGAGACAGTGAGAGACTACTCAAATTGAAAACAACAAATGAACCCAGTAGGCAGTAGCAGTAATAGCCTTTCATCATCTGTGACTCAAGACAACTCCAATTCGAACTTCGCCTGTTTAGTATTTTCTCTAAAAAGCCTGAAACCAGTTGCATAAAATTCGGGAGACATTTTCCCTTGGATGCACATTCAACAAACAAAAAGGAAAAATAGATTGCTTACCAGAGTGAACAAACAGTGGAGAGAGAGAGAGAGGGTGATCCTACGACTCCATAATCAAGGAGGGTTGCAAGAAGAGAAACCAGAGGACACAAGCAGGAAGACACAGAAAGAAATATGGATTGTAGTGGAGGCTCCAACAGTGGTTCCTGTTTGATGGGTTTCGGGGAGAACAGCAACAACAACCATACTTTGTTTTGTCCTCTGCCGGTGTCGATGTTCAATCAAATGATGAATGGGAACGACAACGGATTTGTGCCAATCTCCTGCTCGAACAATAATCAAGAACCAACTCGACACGCCGGCGCCGGGGGAGAGCAGAGCAACAACATTACGAGCACAGGATATTATTTCATGGAGGAGAATGGAGGAGAGATGGGGTCCGCATGCTCCGTCAAAGAAAAGATCATCGCTCATCCACACTACAAAAGACTACTTGCTGCTTATGTGAATTGTCACAAGGTGAAAAATGCAGAAAAAAAATCCAATCTTTATCACCATACTTGTACTCAAAACCCTCGTGTGATGTTATTTTCCCCCTTTCTTCTCCTCTGTGATGAAAAGTGTGTTCCCAGATTTGATTTCATGGATAAAAACTCGGAAATTAGTTACGCTTTTAATTAAGTAAGAGAAGATTCAAACCTACTGAAAACCCTCTAAAGTGACTGACGTATGCACAGATCGGAGCTCCGCCGGAAGTTGTGTCGCGACTGGAGGAAGCGTGCGTGTCTGCCGCCGCCTCGTTGGGCCCCCACGGCGGCACCCGTCTCGGCGAGGATCCTGCGCTAGACCAATTCATGGAGGCCTACTGCGAAATGCTGATCAAATACGAGCACGAACTGTCTAAATCCTTCAAAGAAGCCATCAATTTCCTAGAAAAAATGGAGGGACAGTTGAAGGCTCTCACTGTAGACGCTTCATATTCTGGTAAGACAAAACAAAATCCCCATCATCTTCTTACCCAATAAACAATTGTGCTTCTATGGAATGATGGGCATTTATTCAGGGCGGATCTTGACTCTTTCCAAGTCGGATTGTACTGTACTGCTTCGATTTTGTGTGCTATATATAATGATTGCTGGTTGCATGTGCATGTTTCCAAGAAGAAGGCCGATCTGGAGATTACTATAATGTTTTGTTTCTTTTTTTGTACGGAGTTCAACATTGTTCAATAGGATTCTATATTCCCACATTTATATTACATGCTTTTCGGAATTCGGACTCTTCGTCACTGTTTCTTAATTTCTTCCATTTTCCTGTCATTGGTTAACTGTGGTTTGATTAGGATAAGACCAGAAAAGGTTATGAAGTGCCGTATTTGCTACTCTGAATTTTGTCTTACATTTGAATGAACAGACATCACCAATTTAATTGTTTGTGTAAAGATGAAGGTGGCCATCTTCAGTGAAATCAAGAACTTATGTCTGTAAATTGTGCTTGAGGCTTTTAGTTTCGTCTTGCACTGGAAAGCCTAATTTTTACTGTCCAACTTGCACGACATTCTAATGTATGAGCTCATGGTTGCTTACATTATTCTTTACTAGCCTCATTCAAGTTCCCACCTTTCATATGGTTAGTTGTTTAACTTCACCTGGGACCTGGACCGGGTGTCTTAAACACTTTGTTTTGTTAATTCCACTGGAAAGCTCGCCAGTGCCCAGGTTGCTGCTGCTAGTAAGACCAACTTCAAAGTTCAAATACAACATTTTACTTGTCTAAAATTCTCTTTCACTCTTTCAGCTGGCAGTGAAGCCGTGGATAGAAATGACTCATCTGATGAGGAGCTGGATGTGAACAACAGTTTTGTAGACCCTCAAGCTGAAGATCAAGAACTCAAGGGTCAACTTTTGCGCAAGTACAGTGGATACTTAGGCAGTCTCAAGCAGGAATTCATGAAGAAGCGAAAGAAGGGGAAACTGCCCAAGGAAGCTCGTCTAAAACTACTGGAGTGGTGGAGCAGACACTACAAGTGGCCTTATCCATCGGTACATTCCCATATACTTAAACTTAATCGAATTCCATGCGTAGCTTTAGGTCTGAAATCTTATTTATTCAAATCGGCTTCATCTTGTACTCAAATCTTACATTTACTAGAAGTTGAATTGTTTGTCGCCAGTAGCTTAAGCTTAAAGCATACACCCTTACACATGAAGCATCTATAATGTGCTATGAGATTTATTTTGTTTCTGACCAGGAATCTCAGAAACTTGCGCTGTCTGAATCTACCGGTCTGGACCAGAAGCAGATCAATAACTGGTTCATCAACCAAAGGAAGCGTCATTGGAAGCCGTCTGAAGACATGCAGTTTGTTGTAATGGACGCTGCTCATCCACATTCTTACATGGAGAATGTGTCGGGGAATCCTTTTCCGATGGATATCTCTCGCCTGCCCTTCTTTGAGGTTTAGGGTATAATGCGAATTGTATTTTAGTAAATTTGGCAGCCTGTGGTATAATCGTATCGTTGTTCTGCAACGGCCTTATAAGTTATAACCTTGAAACTGCATTGCTTATGCCTTTTTATGGTAGACTGTAGTAGTAGACTAGTAGCGATCGCATGTGACCTTGTATGTGGTTAACGAGATTGACATGAACATTTTGGCCTGCGATATTTTGATGGGCATGGTGCTTGTTTGAAAACCAGAATTCGAAAAATTTCATTTACCAACATTTTCAAATTTCAATTCCAAATATTGCTCAGTAGAATGGAAGGTAATTTTTATTTTAGAACTTAATTGGATCGAAAATAAAAATAGGTGATAAATTTTTGATTTCAAATATAAATTAATAGAAATAAAAGTCACATTTTATTAACTCTCACGTCTCCAAGTTTTATTTCTAACTCTCACCTTTCATTTCATGCATATCTCTATTCTAAATTAGAACTTATCTGAATATGATTTTTCAATTCTCATTTCACGACCGCGAGGCCTCTTCCTCCCGCTGTCGACTGCCACTTCTTCTTCGTCTCTTCATTGCGCAATATCTTCTTAAACTCTTAATCACGCAACGCATACTCGGTTTTAAACTCATTCTCTTTTTTGTATCTCTTGATTTTTTTATTTTATGATTTGGATTTTCTAATTAGGGTTTGAATTTTTTTTTATTTTGGTTCGGATTTTGGTTCGAATTTTTTGAATAAGATCCTGGTTTTGTTAGAAAGAATATAGAGTATAAACCTAAAAAGATAAAAGAGGTCCATTCAGGAATTGGTTTGGAACGACAAGCAACTCTATATTCAAGGGTTCTTGCTCTAGCCTGAACGCGGGAAAGATGGTTGATGAGAGGTAGCCTTAGGCTTATTAATTACTAATTTAGTGTGTGTAAATCAGTAAAGATTTCAGGATATGGTTGATGAGGGCTTGTTTTGCGCACGGAAATTATAATTGGCTTATAAGCATCATTTTGCAGAAAATAGTATTTTGCGCAGCCAACCTTCTACCACTTGTTCTTATTTTAAGAAGGTAACCTTCTGAAAAATAAGCAACTCGATACATGTTTTTTTTTCCTTCTTAAAAATTAGAATGACATATTTGTAATTTTTTCAAATTTTAAAATAAATTTCGTGGCAATATTACCCTTTTGTGACCTATCGTGTAGAGATGTACAAAATGAACCGCGGCCCGAGATCAGCCCGGAACTGGCACGACGGGCCGCCCGTCTTGTACGGGTCATGCCCGGGTCGCAAAAATGAGATCCCGCGGCACGGCGGGTCCGAAAAATTCCAGACCCTCCGAGACGACCAGGCCCTTTTTTCTATAAAAAAAGAAAATTGCACCGGGACCAAGTGTGCCCGTCCCAGCGTGCTAGATCGATATGTTAGATGGAGGTTATTTAATTAGTTAAATGAAGGTTATTTTGGTAATTTACTGTTAATTTTGGTAATATGCAATTAAAATAGAATTTTAAATAACTATCTTTTAAGTACTTGCGCAAAACACCTCTCCTTCTAAAAATAAGAACAAGTGACAGAAGAAGAAGTAGAAGAAGGTCTGTGCAAAATAGGACCTTAAAATATTCAAAAATCACTATCCCTAAAATAAAATGAGGGGTGGAGGTAATGCCCCCCCTTCACCCCCCGTTTCTCGACCAATATTCTTTTTTCAAATAAAGTTTTTAAAATTAATTTTTTTTTGACAAATTATTCTCTCGTTGCCTTGCATATGATGAGGATTGTGGGGTCCGTCAGTATCCCCCGCCACCCACATGAAAAAGGACGCCTCTTCTGATCAATTTTCTGATATTACCATTTTACCCTTGGGTCGGGACAAAAGAAACGCAGGCAATATATCTGGCATGGGGAAGGAAGATCCTGTGCTGCTCTTACCAGATATCAACACGTGTATGGTCAGGGTTTGACCATCTCGCTAGAATTCAAAAATAGGGTAAAAGATTCCAGAAACACAAAATAAAACGATAGGCATGCATATACATAAGAAGAGAATTGTTTGAATTGGTTGAAGTCAAAAGGGTTCTTAACAGAGATATTAGATAGGGATGGGCGGATGGCTATATGAAATAATGGGATTCGAGAATCTCAAATCTCGAAATTCTGAAGTTTCAAATGTTTTCGAGATTGTGGAGTTTTGGGACGGGAATGAGATTGTTCGTACTGCTTTCGAAAAATTTCAGTCCGAGAGCGGGAATGACCTATTCCTGGATAGAATCTCAAATTGTGGTCATTTGGAGAAAACAAAATTCGGGATTTTTTTTCTTGAGACTTTGGAGTTCCAGGACAGGATGATTGTGCTGCTCCAGAAATTTTTCGGTCCGAGAATGAGAATAGCCTATTATCCCGAATGGTCACTCCTGATATTAGTGTGTTTAAACAGTAGTTTATAATTCGATTATTCCAAAAAAGAGTAAAGCATAATTTATGAATATGTATATTTAAAGTTGTGTTTGCAATAACTTAACAATTTGATATGGAAAAAGTTAGTAAAACTTAATTTTTAGAGAATGGGACTGTGAAATTTTTTTATTTAATAGCTTTCATTTTATTACCCAATTATTGAATGAAATAATGTAAAAAAATGTGCAACACGAATTGCAAAGAGATATGGGGAGAAGTTTAGGGTTGTCTCAGTGGTAAAGACCCCAACGGGTTATCTCAGTGGTAAAAATCGAGATCATCTGGGCTTGTCTAAATGCCTCGTGTTCGAAAACCCGCTGGAACGAATGTGAGTTTCCCGTTGTAGACAATACGTCAAGGCCACGTCCTTGGATCGAAAGATTTGCATTTCAATGGTGTATTGATTGTGGGCGCTGTTGATCCCCCGAGATTAGTTAGGATCGTATGGTCCTGGATACCCTGCGATCCCCCAAAAAAATGGGGAGAAGTTAATGAGAAATTGAGTGCTCTCTTCGTGCTTTTTGAGAGCATCCAAATCAAAACGAGATGTACAGGTGGAGCTAATGGGGCCATGGCCTCCCCAAATTTTGAATATAAGTTTATTTTTTAAAATAATTATATAATTTATGTATGCACGTTCTTTTCAAAGTTATTTTGATCTTATATTTATTCTTTTTTTTAAATACAAGAAGTTTCATAGGTGTTTTAGCAATAATTAATTTTAACAATCTAACCACACGGAAGCAAAAGAAAATATTACATTTTCAAATTGTAAGGGCATGTTTTGTAATTCTAATACTTTTTAACTTTTGCTTTTAATTTGCTAGTCTTTCTCATTCTACTTATCCTTCCCATTTTATAATGTTGGAAAGTTTACAAAAACTACTAAAATAGAATAAGCTCTAGAAATAATATTTTTTTACAATTTTTTTTTTAAAACATAACTTGCCTTGTATCTATTTCAGAAAAAAATAATTTTGACTGAAAAAAATAATTAAATTTTAAAACACTCATGTTAAAATAATATGAGAAAAAGAAAAAAGAAAAATCACAAACAATGGAGAATATATAATCAAAGAAGCCTACCAATGCATTGCAGCAGCTAGGTTTAAGCCATTTCCAGAAGAACGCAGAGGGAACTAGAAGAATCTTTGATCAAATATATCCCGAAGAGTAATTATATTCACATGGCGGTTTATTCAAGTTAAAATTATGTCGAAAGTAAATCTAAACAACGCAACTGTTTAGATTCAATGTAAACAAAATTATTGCGGGCTTTCCATATCTCCCTCACTATGTTATGCCCAAATGATTTCAATGTAATGCACCACATTTCCCGTATGATCATTTCTTGGTGTTAGAGGTAATGCTGCAGTGGAATATTGCTCCTTACATGATAGTATCCAAGCCATTGTAGAAATCCTACCAAATATTATATATGATGCCACAGTCGAAGAAAACATGGAGGGTTTCTTCTTCATTTGTATGGAAGAAAACACACCCCAAGGCAAACAACTATATAGAGAGTATTCCTTGAATATGTAGCATGTCGAACTTTGCCATCCTCTCTTGGTTCAAGCGCTAAACAAAGGCTTATATGCACCTTGGTGAGCCTTTGCTCTAGTTTGTTGACATCACTGCATTGTCCTGCACATAAGTACTCACAAACGGCGTAAATACCTTACAAGTTGATACTCTTTGTTATCCTGCACATAAGTACCCACAAACGGTGTTAAAAAAATTTGCGTAACCCTACCCAAAAAAAGAACCTAATTTTTTTTTTTTTTGGTAGTTAAAAATTTCATTAAGTATGCCAAGTGGCTAAAATTTACAACACTAACTCTCATGGTCATCTCTCAATTACACAGCATATGTAACTAAGACTCATTCTAAGCTTATGGCCGAATAAACATTTTACAGCAAAGCCACGGGATTCTGATCCATTCCCCCAATGAGGTTCCTGCGAACTGCAGATTCCTAGCGGATATCCATGCCCAAACATTAAGTTGTACCCATTCGAGAGCGGATAAGGATGTCGTTTCGCCATCGAATCGTACCGCATTTCTTTCCAGCCACAGATACCATACAACTGCCTCCCAAACTGCTCTCCATACCTCTTTACCTTCCTTATCAATAGCCAGTGCCATATGTTTTATAAAATGAGTTTGAATCTCTGTTTCAGTTTCATAGATGAGGCCAAACCAGTTGTACACTGTCGACCATAACTCAGCCGCGTTCGAGCAACCAATAAAACAATGTTTGGCAGATTCAATTTGCAGTCCACACATTACACAGTTTTTTACTTCATCGGGTAGAGAAATACCTCGTGCTAGCAGGTTGTCCACGGTCGGTAATCTCTCTTGCAGTAGTCTCCAACAGAAATTCTGTATTCGCTTTGGAGCAATCTTTCCCCAAGCTGAGGAGCAAATCGAATGAGGAGGTCGATAATCTTCTGTAGACTGCAATGCATTATAGCCTTCTGCTACTGTGTATTCACCTTTTGATCCTCTGTTCCAATACCAAGAATCACTGTTTTGTGAGAAGTTATTGTAACTTTGTAGTCTAAACTTCAGACTCTCCAGTTGAGCTATTTCACTTGGCCTCAAATTCCTTCTAAATAAGAGATTCCATTGCATACCAGACTGCGTGATTTGGTAAAGGTCTTTTACCGTACATTCCTTTTGAGTGCTTATCTTGTATAACTTGTCAAAATCAGTGGCTAAACATCCCTCTTCTTGCCAATTGTATTTCCAAAAAATAGCTTTATCGCCACTTTGGATGTCTAATTTCAGATTGCTTGCTAACCATGTTTCCTGGGATAGCCTCCATATATCTGTCCAGCAACTAGACACCACATTTGGGAGTGTGATCAGATTCCAATTACTTCTAGCATCAGAGGGTTTGAAGTATTTTGATAATATCACTTTGCGCCATAAGCTATCCTCCTCCACCCTCATCCTCCATAACCACTTGGCCAAGAGAGCAATATTCATATCTCTGATCTTTCTCACATTTAAACCTCCATCCACCAGTTTAGCACAAACTCCTCTCCAGCTGATCCAATGAATCGGTTTCCTGTTCACCTGGTTTGATCTCCATAAAAATCTGCTCATAATTTTTTCAAGATCTTTGCATATCTGCTTGGGTGCTTTGAATAAAGATAGGAAGTAGACCGGCAAGCTAGCTAATACTGATTTGATCAACGTTACTCGGCCAGCAGCTGATAAGTATTTGTTGGACCATTTCTGAACTCTAGCTTTGACAGTATCCAGCACTGGCCTCCACATACTGTGACGCCGAGGGTTGCCTCCTAGAGGTAATCCAAGATAAGAGGTAGGGAGAAAATCTGACTTACAGTGAAGAAGCTCTGCCATGTTCTGCAGTCTTTCTTCAGGCATGTTCAAACCGAACATCCTGCTTTTCTTGAAGTTGATGGATAGTCCAGAGATTAATTCGAATATCCTGAGTATTCCTTTCATGACCTTGATGTTTTCATTGCTACCTTTAGCAAATAGAAGTGTATCGTCTGCATATTGGAGATGTGAAAGCGATACACCGCATATGTTAATAGCAGACAGCCTGTTTATGTGCACTGCTCTGTCTAGTAACAAATGCAGCCCCTCAGCTGCTATCAGAAAGAGAAAAGGGGACAGAGGATCCCCTTGTCTCAGGCCTCTTCCCAACTTGAATTCACCTGTGCTGCTGCCATTAATGAGAACCGCAGCATGTGGCGTTGTGATGCACTCCTTGATCCATTCAATCCACACAGTACAAAAACCAGTTTTCTGTAGCATAGACAATAAATATGTCCAGTCAACACAATCAAAAGCCTTACAAAAATCCAGTTTAATTAGCACTGCAGGAGACTTGTTTTTCTTGATACTGTGAATCGCCTCGTTTGCTATCAATACCCCATCTAGAATTTGTCTACCTCTGAGGAAGGCTGTTTGGTGAGATGATATTATTTTGCTCATGACTTTCTTCATCCTATTGGCTAGCAATTTAGCTAGAATTTTGTAACCACAACCCACCAGTGAGATTGGTCTGTAGTTATCCAGGGTTACAGGATTTTGTATCTTTGGTGCCAAAGTTATGAAGGTGGAGTTGATCCCTTTAGATAAGCGACCTTTCCTGTAGAATTCTGATAAGAAGTCTATGAAATCTGGTTTCAGTGTATCCCAGTGTCGTTGGATGAAACTGAAATTATAACCATCTGGACCCGAACTTTTGTCAGCGCAGGAACTCCACACCGTGTCCTGTATTTCCTGTTCAGAGAACGCTGAGATAAGAAAATCATTATCCTCTCTTGATAAGGTTACTGGTGCTGGCAGATTCAGGGAGGGCCTGTTCCATTGCTCAGCCGAATATTGTGCAGCAAAGTGTTCCTGTATTCCTTCTTTTATTTCACTGACCTCTTCTGTCCAAGCCCCATTCAATCTCAGTCCTTTAATATTGTTTCTTCTTCGGTTCTGATTCACTTTTGATTGATAAAACCGTGTATTGTTGTCTCCTTGTGTGATCCAGCGTACTCTTGATTTTTGCTTCAACAGGGACTCATGGCAGATCAAGGCATGCTGCAGTTTGTCCCATGTTAGTTGTCTATGGAGCTTTTCTGCTTCAGAAGGGACCATCTGCTCTATTTTCTCATCTATGTCATTCAACTGTCCTCGTAGGATTTCTACATTTTTCCGAACTCTCCCAAATTCTGTTTTATTCCACACTGCCAGCTTCTGCCTTAACTGCTTTAGCTTTTCATGCAAAACATAACTTTTGTAGCCAGACACTTGCAGATCTCTCCATACAGTAGCTACTAAATCATAGAATCCCGGATGCTTACCCCAACAGTTTAATACCCTGAAGGACTTAGGCCCCCAGTTAATTTCCTCTGCTTTGAGAAGTATAGGCCGGTGATCGGATCTTCCTCTTTCCAGCCCCATCTGATATAGTTCTGACCATTGCTCCAACCAAGATTCAGATAGTAAAAAGCGATCTAATCTGCTCAAGCACTCACCTCCCCTTGAAGTGCAAGTGTATCGGTTTTGTTGTAGTGGTAGGTCAACCAAATTAGATTCTATGATAAAAGCATTGAAATCTCTTATTTCAGCTACTGGTACAGAACTCCTACTGCGCCTCTCCTCAGATGATCTGACTGCGTTAAAATCACCTGCGATGCACCACTTCGCACTTGGATCTCCTGCCAGTTTTTGAGCCATTCTAGCCCATGAATCTCGCTTGTGCTGAGCATTACAAGGGGAGTAAACATTCACAATCCGCACTTGTATTCTGTCCTGCAACCATACACCATCAATACCCAATTCATTACCTTCTGACCATGAATTTAAGAGCTCAAAACTCTCCTTATTCCACATTACTAATAGACCGCCCGATGCTCCAGTAGCCTCTGAGCAACACCAATCAAAATTTTCTGTCGGCCACATAGCTCTACAGATCCAGCGGGTAAGTCCTGATAACTTTGTTTCTTGTATGAGAATCATATCTGCTTTATTCTTCCAAATCAAGTCCCTTATTTCCATCTTCTTAACGCTCATACCCAATCCTCTACAGTTGTAGCTAAGTATTCTCATTTAGCTTGAGCTTGGTGGGATGGTAGTATGTCACATTCCACGCTTACATTATTTTGCACATCTCTCTCCTCCATTCTTATGATCTGGCCCCTTATGACATCTCTGGAGGAGTTCAGCACAACCCCCAAGTCTAATGCAAGATTAATTATTGCATCCGCCTCTACATCTCCTTGTACCTCTTCTGGCGGTTGCTCATGGGTATTCTCTGCCTCTGGCAACTGCGATTCTTGGATTAGTCTGGTGTGTTCTCGTAGGATTGATTCTGAGTCTGCCGCAGAAACTATGGATATCTCTTCGCAGTGCTGTAAGGAGTTTAATATCGCTTCAAATCTGCTATCTTTCCTTGGACTCGTTCTTACTGAGATCGGAGACATTGGGCGGAGGCCCGCCCGAAAGTGCTGTTGCGCGAGCAGAGTCATAAAGGGGCCCTGGCGATCCAGGTCTAGTGGATTTTCCGGAGCATGTCTATTATCGTTAGCAGTAGCTCCACATGAATGCAAGTTGGTTGTATCCACTTCCTGTATTAACGGTTGCTGACTCAGATTTTCCTTCACTGTCTCCATTCCTTTCGATAAGTTGTCAATCTCAGGAGTGCGAGAAATAAGATCATTCTCCAAATCTAGCGCTGGCTGTAGGCTTGATTGCAACTTTTCACTCTCTACAGAGGTTATCTCCTCCAGGTTCTTTTCCAGTAACTTGGGCTGTTCATCATCAGTGTGTACCAAACTCTTCTCTTGAGGTTGACTATCGAGCTTGTATGCCAGATTTATCGCCTCTTCTTCATTCAAATCTGATGCTGAACCCGAATTCCTGCTCTGTGGTATTGCTTTTGTATTTAAAACAGGCCAGAGTGAACTATCCAATTCGTCCCCTGATTTCCTTGTTACCTTTCTTCTCCACACATTTTTCTGACCCACATATCCTGAATTCCAAGCTTTCTCCAGAATCTCTTCATTGATCTGAATGCAGAATTTATCATATCCGGAATCTATCTCTATAGTTTGGCAGATGGGCTTATTCGATGTTGTTAGCACTTGCATACGGGCAAACTGCATTTCAGTGCAGTTTTTGTTTTTTTCATCCAAGGATATCATAGAGCCAAATTTTCCAGCAATTTCCTCAAAGAAATTGCTATACCAGTAGTGCAGGGGAACTCCCCGTAATTGAATCCACACTGGGCGAGCTAACTTACCTTTTAACAGCCGCCAGGGTCTGAGAGAGTGTAAGCATATCTGGGCTTGAGTCGCCAAGTCATTCATCAATCGCATTTGATCTTCCTGATCGTTTAATTTCAACATAACCTCTCCGCCCTCAAGACGCACTGCAGAACTATCACAATAGCCTGCAGCTGCCAGGCATTTGCTAATACTCAGCAGATCTAACACTGGACTTGGTTGCCCAATTAGGCAATTCAGAAGCCATTTTGAAGCGTCCAAATCCGGTGTAAATTGAATCTTCATTATGTCACCCGCCTCCTCTTTTTTCCCAGCTCCAAACTCAGAGGGTGTAGTTTGTGGATTTCCCAAGTCTTGCTGTTTTTCTCTCAGTCCAGCTCTGAAATCGTCTTTAGCTGATCGCTCTTCACTTACGCGGAGACGATGCGCTCCCACCCAAATCCTATTAAGTCTCTCGATTAGTTCCGGCCCAGTGGAAACCTTCTTAAACCGTACAAAGCCAAAATGATTTTCTGGTAAAAGGCCCCTCTTGGGTATATGGATATCAGACACTTGGCCATATCCTGAAAATAGTTGCCACATCTCATTCTTCGTCCAAGAAGGCGGATAATTTGTAAAATGAAAGGAAATCGAGTCCGCTCGCAGCTTCGTGAGATAAGCTGATAATGGTTTGACCGTGAATTCCTGTGTTTCACCATTGACTTCCTTTCCGGGGCGCTTTTTTGCTCTAGGGCGAACGTGAGTCCATTCACTCTCCGAGATCTGAGAAAGTCTTTCTCCGTCCACTACAGAATCACACAAGGGGGGATGTTCTTCTTCGGAGGCTACAGCCGTGACTTTATTACTTTATTTTGGGTAATACTTTATTTTGTACCTCTAGGAGGGCATGAGGGTGTGTTATTATTAGTATTAATGGAGCTCTACTTTATACTTTAATACCCCCACAAATGTGGTACAAATTGAGGATAATGAAAAACTACAATCCAAAATTTTAAGCTCTAAAACTCTAAATTTAAACACTAAAATCTTAATCTTACATTTTTCCATCTTAAAATTTGCCATGGGTTAAGCATCAACTGGCTCAAGACGCATATAATATGATAAATCAAGTATGCCACTTTATTGCCACTATTTCTCGTCGAACTATATAACTTGTTCTTTTTTAGACAGGAATCCAATTTCATAAGCATATTGTTTATACCAAATGAATAATGAAATTTTAATGACATGATTCGAAACATTCAGTTCAATGTATAAGTTTAAGTTGTCCATTGAGACCTATCAAAAAAAAGTTGTCCATTGAGGAAGATGAGATAATTATTATTTTCACACCAACATTAGCCAGGATTTCTCTGAAGAGTTTATCAAAGTTTGAGTCATTGATCGTGATGACTGAAAGAAATCAAGGAATGGATAAAAGAACACGATGAACACAGTATGTTTGTGGAAGAGAGTTGGATCTTAAATGATCACTAATCTCTCGTGTATCTTGTATATATAGATTACATATTACAGATTTACAGAATCATATGAATCGCTGAAATACAGGAATAGAATACAGGAATTGGTTTATGAGATATTCTCCAAATCTTTGTCAATCTTATCCGTAATATTTTCCTTGTTATCACACCCCTTAACTTAAACTATCTTTGCAATTCTTTAAAAGCAACTTCATATTAGCATTTTTTTTTCAATAAGTTGTTTGATTGCGACTTCTCCCAGAGATTTTTTTTTAAAACTATTTCGAACTAGAGAAAATGAAGTAGACTTTAGACTTCGAAAATACCAACAAAGATCTAAAATCTCTAATTATAAATTATTTTAAAGATATTTCAAAAATAACCCCAACGAGTTATTCTGGTGGTCCAGAATGTCCCCATAACTCTCCTTATATACGGGAAGTTGTGGGTTCGACTCCCACCAGACGCAGACGTAAGGGTTAGCTATGGACTAGTCGACAAATAGTCGGATACCATCGCTACTCCGAAAAAACAAAAAAAATACCATAGTAAACACATGCTATAGATAATGGACAAAACCAGAATTACCGGCAAGGGAGAGTGAGATACAAGTTGAGGGAGCAAGGTATAAATTTAGAGAGGAGCGAACTAAAATTTTCTAAAAAAATATTCTAATAAAATATAATATAATAATAAAACTAAATTAGAGGGGCCTCTCCAGCCCCCATGCTACTACTCTAACATTTTTTTTAACAGAAAATAATTATACTATTAAGATTTTCGCCAAAAAATGTTTACATAGTGTGAAAAACATATCTAATATTTATACATGTATGAGGATTTCGAAATCAATCCCGTAATGATAACCCTCCATCTATATCATTATAGGTAGTGACCCAAATCAACTTTATTTCCTCCAAAATGGACTCAACAATTTGTGGGATTGTCATTGAAGACAAAATTATTGTACGCTTTCCATATGCAACATATTAGAGTGAAAAACATCTGTGTGAAAAACATATCTAATATTTATACATGTATGAGAATTTCGAAGTCAATCCCATAATGATAACCCTCGATCTATATCATTATAGGTAGTGACCCAAATCAACTTTATTTCCTCCAAAATGGACTCAATAATTTGTGGGATTGTCATTGAACACAAAATTATTGTACGCTTTCCATATGTCACATATTAGACTGAGCCATAAATATTTCCAAAATCATGCTCAGATATAAAATGTAGTTCTAAAGCTAGGTATTACTCCGTCGTCACGTGATTGTACCCACATGCTACTCTAACTTTCACATCCAACAAAAAGTAAGAGGAATTAAAATATCTATCTATATCTATATCTATATCTATATCTATATCTATATAAACTAATGAACTTTTTTGGTAAATGAACTTGGTTTTTTGTTAAGGATAATACAAAAGTGTCTCATTCATCTATATGAATATAGACTGATATGTTTGGAAGAATATGGTTACAAAGGAAAAGTGGACAAGAAACAAACAAGAATTGCAATTTCGCAGCTGCTTCCCTCGTGGGGGCGTGGAAGGAATGTCCCTCCACAATAAGAGAACTTCACTGTGTTTTGTGGGTCAGCTGACGAGACCAGTAGGGGTTGTACAGGGGCAGAGTTAGAGGGGGTTGTCGCCTCCTTTGAAAAATAAAATTAAAAGTTTCACATACATTGAAAACAAAATTCAGCTAGTACCGAAACAAGGAGATTTTAGATCCGATACTTTAGTAGAACATTATAAGATGTGAGACAAGTTTTTCCACTGTAAGCTTCTTAAGTCCATTGGGCTGGCCCATGGCAACATGCAGCCCTTTTTCTATGGTAATTTGAGACGGGCTTACAATAACTTGAGTTCGCACCCAAGTTTGAAATTCGGCATGGGTTTCAGCCTAGGCCTCTCCCAAAACAACTTTTTGCCCATACGGCCCTATCCCATGAAACATAATAACAACATATCCGATATATTTATAATTAAGTTGAAGTATGTCTTAACTTTTGTAATTATATAAATAGGTTGTTCATTAAATAAACCCTAAATCAAACTAAAATAATTATTAATGATGACTCTTCAAATTATATTTGTAAGGTAAACACCATACCGGCATACACCAAGAGAGTGCACGAGATATTGATTACACCATTACGCTGAGAACAAACACGAATTCCAGTTGTTTTCATAACTCTAAATGTGATGTGCACTCAAGAACGCAAAACTGCATACACGGAACAAAAGAGATTTGCAATAATGCTGCCTGTTCTCAAGTTCTACGATTTTCTGTTGTTTTTTCATAATACAGATTCTTCCCCTGCTTCTGTGACAACCAAATAGATAGTAGTCATCGAGCTAAGCGCTACAAGTGAGAAAATTGAAAATGGGATAGGAAAAAAACAATACCTTTTCCAGGAACAATGTGTTGAAGTATCCCACATCCCACACGGGTTAGAAATCCAAAGTGTAGATGGGTTTATATAGAAACTGATAGTTTGATAGAGGAGTTTTTGGCTAAAGTTTTCTTAATCACTTATGTGATAATCGTTACATGTTTATAGGACTTTTCTAAATCTATCTTGGGAAGGAAATCATGTTAATAAGGAATAAACCTTTATAATGGTAGGTTTCTATTCCTCTTACAATCAAGCCATGATTTCCTCCCCTTTCCATATCTAACACTCCCCCTCAAGTTGACTTGGAGGTTCTCCAATGCCTACCTTGCATAGTGCTTCATTGAATGTTCGTCCTGATACTGCTTTAGTCAAGATGTCTGCTAATTGATCCTCTGACCGGACAAAGGGAAGACTAACAATTTTTTTCTTCCAGTTTCTCTTTTATAAAATTGCGATCGATCTCAACATGCTTGGTCCGATCATGTTGTACAGAATTTTCTGAGATCCGGGTGACAGCTTTATTGTCACATCTTAGCTCGCATGCGTCGGCTATTGGATGTCCTATTTCAGTCAACAATTTTTTCAACCATAGGATCTCTGTCAGTCCTCGAGATATTCCTCGAAATTCTGCTTCAG
>JAOWBN010040780.1:0-21614 GCA_028565015.1 Pinguicula moranensis
TTGTGTAGAAAGTGATTGGTTAGATTAATCTTATTGGCACCTCGTGTGCACGTGTTCCATATCATCAACATCTGCAACATCAGACTAAGCATTCAGAGTAAATAATCTGCTCAGAAAACATTCTTGATTCTAGTCCTCAGAACAGGACAGTAGCCAAAAAAACCTCACAGTTGTATGTTGTAACATCTACTTTAACTTGCATTGGGATAATTATATCAGTAGTGTCGAGAAGGTTGGAAAATCCAAACAAACCAATGGTCTGTGCTAATAAGTCAATTACTCTTGTACCTCATAACATAAATGTTGAGAGGAATGAGCATTGAGCAGAATGTTGAGAGGAATGAGCATTGAGCAGAATGGATACGGAGAAGCTATAGAAGAATTCACCACGCTAGCTACTCATGGATGAGCATTGAGCAGAATGGATAACAAGAGGAACAATTTTAAGGGAATAAATAAATAACGAAATAATCTAGCAAAATGCACAGAGAAAATCAGTTAAAACGAACAGTTTGCCATTCACAGAGCAGAGTAACGAAACCCTAAACTTTATCCATAAAATCAAAAGCTAAAACCCTAAACCTAATCCAAAATCAAACCTTTCAGTTAAAGACTGAAGTGTCGCAGTGTTGCTCGTGATTGGTGAAGTTCGGGATCGGGAACAGCTGGAGGCTGGAGCTCCACTACGTGAGGTTTCAAAACATGCTTATGAGTTATGTGACTCAAATCAAAAATGAAAAGGATAAAGGAAATCTGGCAACAAAAGGATAAACAGCGATACCCGTTGGCTGTTGCTTGAGTTGAGTTGAGAGTCTCTGGGTGTCTGCCTTCTGAGACTGAGAGGCCGAACGAGCCGATTGGGAGCACGGGAGTGGGAGGGGAGGGTTCTGAGTTCTGAGTCTCTGACGTTCTGTTCTTCAGTCTTCACAGACACTTCGTAATTTTAATGGGCCGGGGCGGGGCGGCCCGTGAGTTTTGGTTTAAAACCTGCGCCGCCCCGTTTAATAAACAGGCGGGCTCAAGCCCGCCCGTTTCAACACACAGGCCCGCCGTGACCCATTTTTAAAATGGGGCGGGCGGGCCTAAACCTGTTTTTAAAAGGGAAACGGGTCGGGCCCGTTTGACCCGACCCGTTTGGCGACCTCTAATGTGAGGGGTACTAAGACAATTCACAAAACACACAACGAAAATCAGAATTCTTCCAAGGTTTATTCAAAACAGTAAATAACCAACATAGATCTAAAAATTTGCATGGCAAAGACATGCGTGCCACGAATCTAATGTTATTGGAGAAAAAATACAATTACTAGAGTTTTACAAAATAGAATTAAATGATGAGACACTAGCTTACAATGAGGAAGACATTATGGACGAAGGGATATCACCAATAGTAGAGGGTACCACGCACATGCCCCCTGCAAAAAATCTTCTTCATATCTAGGTCCTGCAAATAACAAGAATGGGGCAGGAAAACAACATCAAAATTATGCTTGTTAGAAAGTTAAGAAATAGACACAAGGCTAAAGGATGAATTAGGAATATAATAAACATATGAGAGACAGATGTGCGGAGACAACTAAGCATCACCCTAATTTTTGACAGGGATTGAAGATCCATTAGCAATACGCACATAATCATTGATGGGGTAGATGGGACAATAAAAGTGGACAGTTTACTGGTCATATGATTATTTGCTCTTGAATCCAGAATCCAATCAGGATAAGTGGACTTACCATAAAAGGCAGTAGGAGTACCTGCAGCAATAACACCAATTATGGGACCCGAATCTAAAGGGGAAGCCATCATGTCGAGGCGTGCTTGCATATGGGCCACTTGGTACTGAAGCTAGATGAATTCTGACGCAGTAGGTACACTATCAGCAACATTTTTAGCTATTGTTCCCACCCGAGGAGCTTCCCTGCCACATCCTACCCCTCAACTAGCTGCAAATAATCGGTCAAATTGCTTCTTTAACTCCGGATGGAGCAAAAAACAACAATTAATAGTTTGACCTTCTCTGTAACAATATTTTGCAATAGAACTGAGTAGATCGCTGCTCAGATGGTACAACATAGGCCATCTGATCAGCAGTCTGCAAGTGAGAGGGCCCAGAAAATGCAATAGTTGAAGGAAGAAGACCACGCCATCTCTCCTCCTTTTCTACTATAGCAATTCCACACCAGAAGAAAGTGGATAAAGCTCGAAATGACTCGGCGGACCATCTGTGTTTGGGAGTTTCTTCAGCATCCGAGAGGGCCAAGTAACAGGGGCCTATAGGAGCACATTGAAGAATGTACAGACCGAGATTTCGGACAAATTGTAGTCACACATGATGGAAAAGGGATAACTTCACTTGCCGGCAGCACGTGAGTTAAAATTTCATCACTCTCAATCTCCGGTAGCTTTCAGGCACGCAGGCAGAGCTGTGTACCAATTCATAGTCGTACTAACGGTCAAAGGTGAGCTGTGTACCATCCATAGGATGATAAGTTGACAGCTACGATCCTTGCCAAGCAACAAAATAATAGATACGAGCTATGAATTGATAAGATGACAGTTAAGACTTCTGCAGCCTGTACTCTAAAGGTCATAGGTGAGCTGTGTACCATCCATAGGGTGATATGTTGACAGCGACGAGCCTTGGCAAACAATAAAATAATAGAGATAGGCGACCTGCTTAGCAGAGGAGTATAGAGATCACTGATGTATTTTCTTAACAATTGGTGGCTGGTAGGTTGAGGTTGTAGTAGATCAAGAGCGGTTTGTGCTCTTTTGTAGGATCCTTTCTGTAAATATTTCCTTTTAATGAAAATTTGGCTTAACAAAAAAAAATGTGATGCTTGTGAGTTGGGCAAGAGGTTCTCATGTTAGCTCTGCTAGTCGGAGTTCACGTGTTTTTAATTTGATGCATTCGGATGTATGTGGGACCTATCCCATAGTAACATTCAATGGATTCCATTACTTTGTGTCTTTCATTGACTGTTGCTCCCGTGTCATTTGGCTTTATTTAATGAAAAATAAGAGTGATGCATGTTTTAAGGATTTTCACAAAGTAGTACAAACGCAGATGGTGTAGTAATGAGGGGGCGTTCACCAACAGGGCGTTCACAGAATATTTGTCATCACAGGGTATTAAGTATCAAACTACCTACCCATACACACCAGAGCAAAACGGGGTAGCTAAGAGAAAAAATTGGCATCTTCTTGAGGTGGCTAGAAGTATGATGTTCACCATTAATGTCCCAAAATATTTGTGGGGACTAGCAGTTCTTACATCCACATTCCTGATTAATCGGATACCATCTCGCGTATTAGATTGGAAGTCTCTATTTCAAATCTGGAATGGTACAAAAAGAGACACTATTCAGTTGAGAACCTTTGGCTGAGTATGTTTTGTATATGATAATAGGCCAGGGGTTGGAAAGTTGGATCCGAGGGCTATCAAGAGTGTGTTCGTGGGATATTCTGCGATCCAAAAGGGATATGTTTACTGGAGTCCGATTGAGCGATGATTGTTTGTGAGCATGGATGTTATATTTTCGGGAGCATGAGCCGTACATTCAGCAGAGGTCCCCCTCACCTCTTGAGGGGTCACTTGATAGTGTACGGCGGAAGGGGGAGAATAGTAGTAACAGTAGAGATGATAGTAATAGCGAGTGGGAGACATTTCTTGTTATTTATCGACGAGTGAGTCGGGTGCAGTAGAGAGAGAGAGATTCTGGGTCAGGGGGAGCCATCATTGGTCTATACAAGACACTATCCTCATATTCGATGGCAGAGGAGAAAGGAGATTAGAGAGGTTCCAGAGTCACCTCTCTAATCTCCTTCCTGAACGTGGAAAGTTTGCCTGCTTCGACTCCGGGGACACCTTCATCTCATCTTCAGGTGACACTACTCCTCTCATTGATATTCCTACTATTCCTACTGATATTCATGTCCATGATATTGTTGTTAGTAGGACCACTCGCAGCAATGCAGGGGTTCCACCAAACAGATATGGGTTTTCCCATAATATTTTTCATTCCCATGATATTGCTAATTCTATCTTGTACTCTCATATACTTCCTGAACATGGAGCATTCATTGCATTTTTGGACATTGTCTTTATTCCTAACCAGACTCGAGATGGAAAGCGATAGAGGATCTTGAGTGTCTTACGAAGAATAAAACATGGCATCTTGTACCACTACTACCTGGTAAGAAGGCTGTTGAATGTAAGTGGGTGTTTACTGTGAAGCAGAACCCCGAGGGCAGAGTGGAGCGCTATAAGGTATGATTGGTAGCCAAAGGATACAAACATGTGTATGATAATGATTATGATGAAACGTTTGCACCCATAGCAAACATGAGTACAGTCAGAACTCTGGTCTCTATAGCAGTAAATAATTGGTGGAACTTGCATTAGCTCGATGTGAAGAATGCATTTCTTCACGGTAATCTGGAAGAAGAGGTATACATGGAGATTCCTCCAGGTTTTGGCGATGGCTGAAGGTTAGGTGTGTAAACTTGAAAAATCATTGTATAGTTTGAAACAATCTCTTCGAGCCTGGTTTGGCAGGTTCAGGAAGGCTATGATTGGCATGGGTTATCAGCAAACCAATGCCGACCATACTGTATTCTTCAGGTAGGATGAGAGTCATACCACGATTCTAGCAGTATATGTGGATGACATGATCATTACTGGTGATAATGAGAGTGAGAACCAAAGGTGAGACTGGATAAAGAGTTTGAGGTGAAGGATTTGGGCCTGTTGAAGTATTTCCTTGGGATTAAGATAGCTCGTGGGCCAAAGGAAATTGTCCTGTCCCAATGGAAGCATGTTCTAGATTTGCTCCAAGAGACATGTATGTTGGGCTGTAGGCTCGCGAAAATGCCGATTGACCAGAAATTGAAGTTGAGTGCAGAAGCAGACGAGCCAGTTGATAGGGAGTAATATCAAATGTTGGTAGGCTGACTTATATAGTTGAATCAGACTCGACCGGATATATCATTTATTGTGAGCATGGTTAGTAGGTACATGCATGACCCTAGAAAGGGTCACCTGGATGCCGTGCACTAGATATTGATATACTTAAAGAGTGCATCAGGAAAAAAGGTTGATATTTAGAAAGTATGGACATCTGAACATCAAGGGATACTGCGACTCAAATCGGGCTAGTTGTGCTGATGATAGGAGGTCCACGTCTAGGTATTGCATGTTTGTAGGAGGCAATCTAGTTTCTTGGCAGAGTAAGAAACAAACATTGGTGGCTCGTTCTACAGCTGAGGCAGAATACCGAGCCATGGCCTTGAGTGTTGCATAAATGATTTGGCTGAAATCAATACTTGTGGAGCTCATGATGGACCTAGACCCGAGATTAAAATTGTAGTGTGATAGCGAGGCAGCTATCAACATTGCCAACAACCAAGTACAACATGATCGAACCAAACATGTGAAGATTGATAGGTTCTTCATCAAAGAAAAATTAAATAGCGGGTTGTTGGAACTGAGTCACATAGTCACAAAAGAACAAGTTGCTGATGTGTTGACTAAAAGTCTTAGTTCCCTAGATATTGAGAGGTTTTGTAACAAGATGAGCTTAGTTGATATCTTCCACCCATCTTGAGGGGGAGTGTTGGTATATGGTACAAGATTGGTTAGTAGAATGAAATTAACAAAACCTTGTACCTATTTAAAGCTGAGGGTGTCTATTCAATAAACACTTTTTCTTTTACAATTGAAAGCATTGCTTCTTGCCGTGCTTTTAGCTCTGATGAACTGAATGTTCTTGATGTCATCGGGGATATAAAGGATGTTCCCCAATAATATATGTTAGCCATAACAGCACAACTAATGACATTAATGAGGCTGCATCAAATGACATTAATGAGAAAGAAGAAATGCAAGACTCAAGGAGCAACTTTCACTCCTCTCACGTCTCAAGAATGATTGAAGCTGCATCCACACATGGAGAAGATCAACCACTATTAGCATTTTCATTATAAACACATTGATTGTAACTGTAAACTCAAGACAAGATCAATGAAAAAAAATTAGCATTTGTTCTTCAACCTGCCTAATGATCTTGCTCACAGCAGACATCCGCAACACTCAAATAATCAAACAAAACTCCAGCAAAAGCACTGTTTTCATGGTATCAAAGCTAATTCCAAGGCCTCACAGCCTCCGGCCGATCCCCTTTTCTCCCTGCCAAAATAAAAAATCTTCTTCCTTTACCTAATCCTTCCCTTTGTGAATCTGCCCACTTCTTTCTCATTTCCAACTGTCAATCCAGAAAGCTCTTCATCTTGCACCAAAATTCTATTATTCTCTCCAGCGTTTCTTCTCAATCATAGAACAAAACAATTCTTTGCCACCAAATCTTCTCTGATTCTCCTTATTCTCTGTTCTCACAAACAAAATTTCCCATCAAAATCACTTCTCAAAAACATCTCTGATCATGGCTCTACAAAATACAACCTTTCCATTATCCTTTGCCGAATTTGATCACCTAATTACCATCAAACTCTCCTCATCCAACTACCTTTTCTGAAAAAATCAAGTGCAAACCTTATTGATGCACCACAATATCCTTGGATGCGTTGATGGTACTGGTGTGGAACCACCCCTCCAAGACACTACAGATCCTACAAAATCAAATCCTGCTCACTCCACATGGAAAGCCACAGACAGTTGGTTGTATTCCCTCTTAATCTCCTCATTATCAGACGATGAACATGGAGTAGTAGTTGGCCAATCCACAATCCGCAATGTATGGCAGCCCTGGAAGAAGAATACAGTCAAAAAGGATTGTCCAAAGAGCTCACCTTAAGAGACGACTTATAGCAACTACGGCGCGACAAACTCACTGTCAAAGATTACTCCAAGCAATTCCTTTCTCTGTACGATTGCTTGGCAGCACTAGGAAAGCCGGTATCTCACCTTGACCAAAACCATTCGTTCCTTCGGGGGTTGGAGTGGACTTTCAGGCCTTTGCATCTTCAAGCTTCACAACCAAGTTTTCAGAACCCTAATTTTGGGTCCACTTTTTAGATTTTTGCCCACTTATTTGCTGCAATCGGCTGCAGCAGATTACAACAATGTTTTCCATCAATTTGGGCCGCCTACTTTTACGGGCCTGCCACATTCAGCCCAATCAGCAGTACCTTCTAGTCCAGCCCATTTATTCTCATCACCATTTAATGGGCCTCAACAACTAGTTCAAGCCCATTGTTCTGTCCAAAGTCCCGGCCCATATTTAGGACATCCATCCACATTTTCGCCTTGGTTTATTGGTCCCCCTTGGTCCTCCCCCTGCATCTCACAATCCATCCATAACGGGAGCATCTGTATCTGACTGGTATATGGACACTGGAGTATCTGCCCACATGATATCTTCTCAAAATGGGCTCGAACACACAGCTCCTTATACAAGTAATGCTCACGTAGTGGTAGGCAATGGTGCTCCCTTGTCTATCACTTACTCGATACTACCTCTGCTGCCTCTTCTTTTATTAGATTTTCTTGTCGTACCCTCTCTCACGAAAAATCTATTATCCATTAGTAAATTAACATCTCATTAATATCTTGCTATCACATTCATTGATCATTTCTTTGCAATTCAGAGTCGTCACACAGGGCAGGTGGTGGCCACCGATCGTCGTGATGGAGGCCTATATTTACTTGAATGCAATATTTCCTCCTTTGCATCTTCTCTCACGGTCTGTCATCTTCGTGGTTCTTTTGACTTATAGCATGCTCGCCTTGGTCATGCATCATGATCCACTATTTCACTATTAGGTCATCAGGGTCGCATTTTTCTTAGTTCCTCACCTCCTCTTTCCCCTTTATGTATTTCATGTGAAATGGCCAAAAGCCATAGACTACCATTTGTATCAAATGAACTATGTGCCACTAGGCCACTTGATTTAATTCATTATGACCTTTGGGGACTATCTCCCACATTGTCATTACATGGTTATCGTTATTACGTAGTTTTTATTGATGATTACTCACGTTTCACATGGTTTTATCTACTTAAACAAAAGTCTGATTCTTATACGACTTTTTTGCATTTTCATGCCTTTGTTGAAAAACAACATCTCACCCTTATCCAAAAATTCCAAAGTCATGGAGGTACAGAGTTCACTAATCATCGCTTTTAGAATCACTTACGTAACTATGGCATTCATCACCTTCTTTCTTGTTCTTATACCCTGGCACAAAATGGTCATGCTTAGCGCAAACATGTCATATCATTGAAATGGGTTTCACTCTTCTCTTTCACTCTCATGTTCCTCTTTCATACTGGGTCGATGCGTTCAGTACAATGACTTGTATCATCAGCCGATTGCCATCGCCTCTCATGCAAGGTACTTCTCCCTTTGAGTTATTTTATGGTTCACTTCCCATATATGATCATTTCCACCCCTTTGGATGTCGTGTGTTCCCTCGTCAACGTGACTATGCCCCTAATATATTTGCCCCTCGTAGTCTTCCCTGCATCTTTCTTGGGTACAACTCCTCGCACAAAGGATTCTGATTGTCTTGATCCATCATCTTCTCGTCTCTACATATCTTGCCATGCCCGTTTTGACGAGACATGCTTTCCTTTTCTTATGTCCTCGCCACTTTAATCTCTATCTGATCTCGATATCTCCAAATTTACCGAACCCTCTGAGGCGCCATCCTCTCCCATCACACCACCTATCACCGCCTCTCCACCTCCTCCGACAACATATCCTGTCTGCTCTGTATGTACCTTACTTTCACCCTCTCTTCCTACTGAAACCTTACCTTTACCACCCATACCTACGTTATCAGCTCACTCTCACTCCCCTCCTACCTCAGATGTCCCTCCTCCCACTTCCTCTGTCTCCTCTCCTAGGTCCTCCTCACTCGATACTTCTCCCTACTCACCAGTACGAGATCAAGCTCCTGTTCCCACGACCACACTTGGCTCTCATCCCATGATTACTCGTGCCAAAGAAGGAGTTTTTCATCATCGTGTTATTGCAGATTATTGCACTACGACTCCTATAGCCCAACTCTCTACTTTATTGAACTCTACTGAACCGTGCAGTTTTTGATCTGTTGCCAAAACCCCCGCCTGGATTGTTGCTATGGATGAGGAGATTGCTGCTCTTCATTAGAATCAGGCATGGGATCAAGTTCCACGACCATCTACAGTCAACATTGCTGGTTCCAAATGGATTATCGCATCAAGTATCTCTCGGATGGCTCTGTTGAAGACTTAAAGCCAGGCTTGTTGCTCTTGGTTTTACACAGATTCTTGGCATTGACTACTTTGACACCTTTAGTCCCGTTGTCAAAGCCATCACTGTTCTTGTTGTTCTCTCCATAGCTCTTTGACGAGGGTGGTCGCTTAGGCAATTGGACGTTAAGAATGCCTTTTTGAACGGGCACTTATTCGAAGATGTCTATATAGAACAACCTCCTGGATATGGTCATCCGTACTCATGTTTGTCGTCTCAAGAAAACTCTTTATGGTCTCAAACAGGCCCCTCGTGCCTGGTTTGAAAGATTCAGTATTTTCCTTGGTACTTAGCTTTGTCTGTAGCCGGGCCGATACTTCATTGTTTATTTTTGCTCGTGATACGGCCACCATTTACTTGCTATTTTATGTTGATGGTATTATTGTCACCGGTAGCAGTGACCCTCTTTTGGATAAGTTTGTGCAACGTTTTTACTCCGAGTTTGCCCTCAAAGATGTTGGCTCCCTCACTTATTTTCTTGGGCTTGAAGCTACACCCACCGATGATGGTCTCTTCCTCAGTTAAATGAAGTATGCCAAAGACATTCTGACTCGCGCTCAACTTCTTTAAAGAAGTCCTGTCACCAATCTGATGGTCATCTCTCAGTATCTCTCCACTGATGGTGCACCACTTTCTGATCCGAGCTTGTATCGCTCTCTTGTTGGTGCATTGCAATATCTCACCATTACTTGTCCGGATATGACTTATAATGTAAACTAGGTTAGTCAGTATATGCATGCCCCTACTAAACTTCATCTTCAGGATGTTAAAAGAATTCTTCGCTATATTAAGGGCACTCTTTCCATGGGTTCGTGGTTCTCTTCATCTTCTCCGGTGAACTCCATTACTGCTTATTCTGATGCTGATTGGACCGGGTGCTCCGATACACAACGTTCTACCTCAGGTTTTGCTACCTCGCGAGTTTGTAGTTCGCATTTCTATTTATACTCTTATTTTTCCTTTGTCACAAGCAGTATGGGACAACACCCCCCTCAAGTCTAACTAGACATGCCCTGTTGAGACTTGTATTATAGGCCTTGTACCTCGCAATCAACACTTTCGTGCTCACAGGTTCATATTTCATATGGACGGACTAGTACAGTTGCGGGTCTCAGAGGCTCTTGATTCTTTTGGGCGGCGGTGCAGACCCAACCTGGCTCTGATACCATGACAGTGAACCATTCCCTAAAAACCTTAGTCCTAAGGTATTCAGTTTGTAGTTCACATTTCTATTTGTACTCTTATTTTATCTGTCATAAGCAGTATGGGACAACGCCCCCCTCAAGTCCAACTAGGCATGCCCTGTTGAGACTTGTATTATAGGCCTTGTACCTCGCAATTAACACTTTCGTGCTCACATGTCCATATTTTATATGGCCGGGCAAGTGCAGTTGCGGGTCTTAGAGGCTCTTGATTATTTTTGGGGGCAGTGCAGATCCAACCTGGCTCTGATATCATGACAATGAACCACTCCCTAAAAACCTTAGTCCTAAGGTATTCAGTTTGTAGTTCACATTTATATTTATACTCTTATTTTGCCTTCGTCATAAGCAGTATGGGACACCCAACTTTCAAGTCCCTGTGCCAACTTACCTAGTAACAGTTAACATGCCATAAATAGAAACTATTCCTGCCCTTAACAACAATATATGAACCAAAAGAGGTCTTCAAATTGGCATCATAGTCATCATGCTGGTTAGTTAGACTTTTTTGTATCAGGGCTTCAAACTATTTTCTATCATATAGGAAGGATCCAGGCCTTAATGACAAAGGTTGATGTCGAGGGTCGATATCTTTATAAAATTTGACCTACAAAAAAGAATAAAGATTCAATAAGAAATATGAATGAATGGCAGAAAGTTGATATATTAAAAAAAAAGTGATAATTATTAGCGGATAACATAAATATATGTTTCAAACTGAGTCATGGGACACCACCCTCATCTTTTCAAATTTAGAACTTGGAAATTGACTTGGGGAATCTAAATTGTTTTTCCATTTTATTTATTGATATGGATCGACACTTGAACGTTTTTGTTTAAAAGTAGCTAAAGTTGTATCATAAAAAATGTTGCACTATTGAGTGCGCATATGAAATCATATGGAATTGTTCAGGACATCTAATTCATCCCAACAGTTGGTTCGATTTCATCAGCTCCCAGACCCAGAGCTGTCTTTGAATTTTCTCTACCGATTCCTATGGATTAATGCGGATTTAGTGGAAAATTTGCCGGTTTCTCGCCTACCACACCTGCCAGCACGCCACAATCTAGACGAGTTGTTAGAATATTAAAATAAGTGGAGATCATGGTATAAAGAAGTAATCCCATAAAATCAGGATACTATCTTATCTACCATGATCTCCTCCATAAAATCAGGGATCTGATAAGTAAAAGAGAACTGATCCTACTTTATAAATGACAGACAAACAAACATTGTAAAATACATCAGTTGAATAACAATATTCATAATTCAATTCAATTCATTCCGCTTTTACGCTCAATATGGTATCAGAGTGTTGATCGATCCTTAGATCCGATCGGTAAAGCTCATCATTTACCGAGGGAGGGACGCCGATGCCAAACCCACCGATGGGAGAACCAAAAACGGGAGTCAACCAGGTAGACCTGTCAGCCCAGTTTGCCAATCTTCTGAAACAGATGCAACCAACCGAGAGTCCAGTGGTCATCAGCACCAAACTCACAAACACTAACTATCCTCTCTGGTCTCATTTGATGCGAGTAGCTATCGGAGGCCGGGGATACTTAAGCCACTTAACAGGCGAACCATCAGCCCCTGACAAAGAGGATAAAACATATTCTGAATGGGAGAAGAACGATCTGGCTGTCTGCTCCTGGATACTGGATAGCATTGATGGAGATATCATCAACCGATTCGCCGAGTACCCATCGATGAAGGAACTCTGGATCAGTCTTGACGCCACATTTAGCAGTGGGTCAGACTCTCTCCAGATTTATGACCTTACCACTCAGGCGCATCAATGCCGGCAAGGAGACGGAACCTTAGAAGAAGTGTTCAGTATCCTTAACCGGATCTGGAGGGAAATTGACCGGAGAGATCCAAATTCCATGTGCTGTGCTAAAGACATAGCTGAATTTCAACGACGTACTCAAGATACTCGTCTCTTTCAACTCTTGGCAGCCGTAAACGGCGAATATGACAATATTAAAAGGGACCTATTGAAGATGTCACCGCTCCCCACCGTGAACAAGGTGTATGCCACGTTGAGGAGAAAATCCGCCCACCAGCAAATCTTGAGCACCTCACCTGCTGCCGCAGCTGGGCACATCACTATTGCCGGCGTTGGAGAAGGTTTCTCGAGCCAATCCCGGTCAGATCCATTGAAGAAGCCACTGAACTCATCATCCCGGAGCTCTGATGATAAGTCGGTTGTGGTGCGATGAATATCAAAGAAAGGGGCATTCGACGGAAAAATGTTGGAAACGAATTGATTACCTCGACAAAAGGAGCAAGGGACGATGAGGAATGGCGGCTAACTCAGTAGGCAACCCTGAGGGGGTCGTCCACACCAGCAACGACTCCCACGGAGGCGACACCACCAGATTCGGCAGAGCCACCATAGCCACTGGAAGTCCATTGGAGAAGACGCAGATCCCGACTGAATACTCAAGGGATTAGATCTTAAATTACACAAATGGGTCTATTTTGCCCTCGAAATCATCTGGTAAAAAGACTAATACGCCCTTGCTATCCGATTATTTACCGTATTGCCATCGTAAGATTCAGGAAATACATATACGCCCCACAAGTTCTGGAGAATTCTCGATACGCCCCACAGATTCTCGACAATTCTCGATATGCCCCACAGATTCTGAGAATTTTCTCCGAGCACCCTACACTTCCGAAAAGCTGCATGAAGTGCCCCAATCTTCTGAAAAAATGCACAGCACGTCCAGAACTTTTGAAAAATTGCACAAAGTGCCCAGAACTTCTGAAAAATTGTCCATGATGCCCAGAACTTTTGGGAAATTGGAGAATAGACCCTGTATTTCTAATCCTCGATACTTTGCACCTGGATGCTTCGATCTATGCCCCCACAGACTCACGAAGTACATCCCCAAGCCGTGCCTACACAGCTCAAACGCCTCAATTACAAAAAAGTGGAGACTGGCTACTTGATTGTGGGGCAACAGATACAATGGCTTATGACGCTGCTAATCTAACATCCTCCACGACACCCAGGAAATCTCATATTCAGACTGCAAATGGGGGGTCTCCATAGTCCAAGGGCTGGCTCCATCGATCTATCTCCAACTATGAAGCTCAACAATTGCCTATTTGTCCCTCATCCTTCATGTAAATTATTATCTGTGAGCCATGTCTCTCAAGAATTAAACTACATGGTTGTGATGTATCCCACCTTTTGTCTTATACAGGATATTCAGACGAGGAAGATCATTTGGTGTGGCACTGAGCGCGGAGGTCTACATTACGCAGATGAAGTGGTTCTGCAATGGTCTGCTTCTGTGGCACACAGTTTAGAAAATTCTAAAGTTCAACTCTGGCATCGACGATTGGGTCATCCTTCCACTGGGCATCTCAAAGTCTTGTTTCCAAAACTATTTGTCCATCAGAACAACTTTTCTTTGTGAAACCTATGTTTTGGTTAAAAGTCATAGACAATCTTATCATGTTACTCATACTCGTATGCCTAATGCATTTAGCCTAATACATTCTGATGTATGGGGACCTGTACCTAACTCTACTGGTAGTTTATTCAAGTATTTTGTCCTGTTTATTGATGATTGCACTCGGATGACATGGGTTTATCTCTTAAAAACTAAATATGATGTTCCACAAAAATTTTAGGATTTCTATACTATGATCTCTACCTAATTTCAATGCCATGTCCAAACTTTTAGATCCAACAATGGGGGGAATTTATCAATAGATCTATGCATGAGTTTTTCAGGGACAAGGGGATTATCCACCAAACTTCATGCCCACAAACACCCCAACAAAATGGTGTCGCTGAAAGAAAAAATTGCATCATATTAGAAGTCACCATGGCCCTAATGATTGACTCACGAATGCCCCATTTCCTTTGGCCAGAGGCTGTTGTTACGGCGGTTTACATATTAAATCGCCTTCCTACACACATTCTTGGCCTCAAAATCCAACTACAAACACTCTATGATTTGCAGCAAATTCCGCCAGCCCTAACCCTACCACCTAGAGTGTTTGGTAGCTCGTTTTTTGTCTACATCCCAAAAACCGACAGCACTAAGTTAGACCCTTGTGCTCTTAAATGTGTGTTCGTAGACTATGGAGTAAACCAGAAGGGATACCGATGTTACCATCCTCCATCTCGGAGATTGTACACCACCGTGGATTGCAATTTCCTTGAAACAGAGTTTTATTATGAACATCCTCCGTCTCATGGTCAGGGGGAGCTATTAACCCCAGACCCATTGGATTGGCTACTATATTCTGGTGGACCCTCTCTTGCGATCACTAAATAGGCCAGTTCAGGAGAACCAGAGACCACAACAGATATCGACCGCTCTGCTCAGTGTCCCTCGCCCATGACTTCACCATTATCGGATATCTAGGTACTATCTTCCTCTCCTGCCTCTACATATGATATGACTCACCATGCAAAACATGAGACAACCCCGATGGAGCAGGAATAGAGGACATATATCCTACTTCCCCGGCATACTCGTGGAGTCTCGGTGAAGTGATATGAGTCAGAGCATGTACCAGGGTCTTCCAGATATCATGTGGCTAATCATGCCAGGGGGAGTCTGACTAGTGCAGCTCAGACATTCTCAGCCTCAGTATATGCTATAACCATACCGCGCACCGTGACCAAGGCCCAGGGACAAGCTGAATGGAAACAGGCTATGACAGAAGAGATGCAGACACTCGAAAAGAATGGTACATGGGATAAATGTGTACTACCCTCCGGAAAAAAACTAATTGGTTGCAGATGGGTATTCACAGTGAAGCATTGCACAGATGACTCGATCGAGAGATACAAAGTACGACTTGTGGACAAAGGGTAAACACAAACTTATGGAGTAGACTATGTTGAGACATTATCCCCTGTGGCTAAACTTGACACCATCCGCGTTTTGTTTTCTGTAGCTGCAAATCTGGATTGGCCTTTGCATCAATTTGATGTAAAAAATGCTTTTCTTCATGGTGATCTACAGGAAGAAGTTTACATGGAACCTCCTCTCGGATTTTCTGAGAACTTTACAAAGGGACAAAGATGTAGGCTAAAAAAGGCACTGTATGGCCTCAAACAATCTCCACGATGCTGGTTTGGAAGATTTGCAGTAGCGATAAAAAAATACGGCTATATACAGAGCAACTCTGATCATACATTATCTCTGAAGAAGAAAGACAAGCTTGTTACCTGCCTAATTATTTATGTCGACGACATAATCATTACATGCAATGATGATGAGGAAATTCGACAGCTCCGAATGACCTATTCTAGGAGTTCGAGATGAAGGATTTGGGAATATTGAAGTATTTCCTAGGGATTGAGGTTCTGTGATGCAAGCATGGGATCTTTATTTCCCAGAGAAAATACATCTTAGAACTACTAGCAGAGACAAGGATACTAGACTGTAGACCAGCTGAGACTCCCATGATAGTCAACCAAAAGTTACGATTTGATGAGAAGGCTGAACTTGCTGATTGGGGACAGATACCAGAGGCTAGTAGGAAAACTCATCTATCTATCTCATACCAGACCAGATATAGATTATGCACTCAGTATCATGAGTCAGTTTATGCACAGGCCTCAGGCAAATCATATGGAAGCATCATTAAGGATAGTTCGATACCTCAAAGGAACACCAGGGAGAGGAATTAATTCCCAAGAAATGGTCACCTGGATCTACAGGGATACACTGATGCAGACTAAGCCGAAAATCCAGTAAACCGACGATCTACCTCAGGATACTTTATGCTGGTAGAAGGTAACTTGGTCACTTGGAAAAGCAAAATACAGAAGGTGATGGCCTTGTCAACTGCAGAAGCAAAATTTAGAGGAATTGCAAGAGGTCTAACAAAGATATTATGGCTACGAAAATTTCTTGATGAGATTGGATTCCCAATAAATGCAGTATGCCCATTACAATGTGACAATAAGGCAACCATTAGTATCTCAAGAAATTTGGTATAGCATGACCGAACAAAGCACATTGAAGTGGATAGGCACTTCATTAAAGAAAAGTTAGAAAGTAATGTGATCAGCCTACCCTTTGTCAGATCGGAAGATCAATTGACAGATATCCTGACGAAGGCAGTCTCAGGGAGGTCACTTCACGAATTATTATGCAAATTGGAAATCATGAACCCCACAACCCAACTTGAGGGGGAGTGTTAGAATATTAAAATAAGAGGAGATTATGGTATAAAGAAGTAATCCCATAAAATCAAGATACTATCTTACCTACCACGATCTCCTCCATAAAATCAGGGATCTGATAAGTAAAAGAGAATTGATCCTACTCTATAGAGGACAAACAAACAAACATTGTAAAATACATAAGTTGAATAACAATATTCACAATTCAATTCCATTCATTCCGCTTTTACGCTCAATAGGAGTTTCATACGGCGACATCCTTTTTCCGGGGGATCATTTCTTTGTGAAAGTCAAAATTCATCACTGTATCAATGTGCAATACTAATGAAACTTTGACTTGCCTAAAAAATGTAACTTGTGAAATATACATGTCCAAATCTTCCACAACAACATGACAATGTTCTAAGTTCCTGAGAGCAAATTGCAGTGAGACAAAAGTAATTATACCCCTTTGACTGACTTCATAACTCTTGCTTCATTGATCCATACCACCCCCATACACAGAAGAAAAAAACTAGAAAATAAATATTGATTAATGGTTATTACAAGAATGTGAGTATTAACTAAACATTATCTTATCCTCCTTAAAGCCAAATAGTTATAACAAGTACCAACTTGTCTTTTTCTTTGGGACACAAGAGTCGAACGAGATAGAGACAAGCAAACGTGCGTGCCGGGCTAGCCCGACAAGCAAACGTGCGTGCCAGGCTAGCCCGACACGCACAACACGGTTTGCAGGTTGGAAAATCCTGCCCGGCACGCGCACGTTTATAAAACGTGCGAGTGCCAAAAAATGCACATTTTTTAAACGTGCGTGCCTAACACGGCACACATAAAAAACGTGTCGTGCCTGGCCAGCCCGCGTGAAAATGGATCACGCACGTTTGCACGTTTTCTATTTTTTATTTTTATTTTTAATTTAATAAAAATAATAGTGTAATTTAAATAAAAAAATTTTAAAAAAAATATGGTGCGGGCCAACCCGCACGACATGCACGGTTTGCGGGCTATATTTTTAAGCCCGGCACGTGCATATTTTGTAAAATGGGTGGGTATTACAAGCACATTTTTTGAAGAAAAAAATTGGCCGCCCGCCCGTTTGAATGCGGGTGGTTTATGCGCGTTTGCACGTTTTTTCCGTGTGTCCTGTGCCTAGCCCATTTGCACGCACACATTTGCCTGTCACTAGAACGAGACTTTAATTTGTTGGAAGGAGTTTCATCTTGCTTGAGTTGTTTCCCACCAGGGAGACAAAAACCTAACACATGCACTAATTATTCCCTCTAATCTTTCTTTAATTAACATTAATCATAACATTATATAATGAGCCTCTATAAACTTTTGTGAATTATAATGACTAGGGCTCTCTCTTTTCTTGAACATGGTGGTGATGATCAAATATGTGACACTGAGCTCGGACTAGGGATTTATCGACACAACCCGAAAAGGGATGGTCCACGGGAAAATGTGCGTGTATTTTCTCTTGATCTTTCGCTTTTTCATGATGATTGTGGGATGATCGAATTGAGTTCTGACCTGAAAAATGGTTGCGGAGAAGAAGAAGAGCGATGAAAATGGGAGAATGATCGAAGAAATTCAGAAAGTTATATGAGAAAGAAGTTGAGGCTCACCTACAAAAAAAACTCACCACGCTTCTCTCTCTACTTTTTTCTCTCTTGCTTCTCACTAGCATTCCCCTCACCACACACACCTCACTTAGCCGTTACAGGCACTCCCCAATGGAGGAGGAGGCAAAGCCGCCTATGCCTCCATTTTTTGGTACCCGCCCAACCAATGAATGCCTCCGATTTAGAGGAGGATGAATGGATCCCGGTGGTCGGTAAGAAGCCTCGGTTGGACCCAAAAGTCCCGAACGTCGGTAGACCCCCCTCTCAACAGTGGGTAGCTAAAGGCCCCTTGCAGGACCAAGGCATCATGTTTTACTTCACCAGTTTTCCAGAAAATTGGCCGAAAGCAGAGGTGCGCGTAGTCTTTGGCGAATTTGGCAAGATAAGTAAAATCACCTCGCCAAAAAACAAAGATCAAAACGGACAGAGGTATGGCTTTGTTCGATTTGAAACGGTGGAGAATGCTGGATCAGTGATGAAAGCTCTGAATGCCATCAAAATAGGCGAACTGAATATACGGGCGAATGTGGTTAGAGCGCAGAAGTCTTAAAGTAAGCAACAACAAAGGAAGGAGAGACTTACTGGTAAGCCTCTGGGGAGTGCGCAATCGCAGGAAACTGTCCAGATTTCTTTTACTCCCACTGACATGGAAATGAAGTGGCTCGAGTTGTGCCTGGTAGCAACAGTAAAGGACAGACTCAAAGAAGATATCAGCAAATCCATCCACCAAAGACAAGGATTCGAAGCAGTAAAAATATCACACCTTTTGGGTGCGCAAATTCTTATCCGCACAACATCCCCGGAGCAAGCAGAAAAATTTCTAGAGAACACGGACAATTGGGAAGCCATCAGTTTGTTCAACATTTGTCATTGGTCTCCACAGGTTATTCCGCATCTGAACGATAAATGGGTGACAATGATGGGTATCCCGCTCCATTGCTGGAATCAATGTTTTTTCAAAGAAATAGCTGCACCGATTGGGGAGCTTCTTCAAACAGAGGAGGATGGCAACTATTTTAAATTACGTAAGCTTATCCGAAAGAAGAACCTCCATTCACCAGTCCCATGTTTCACCTTGACGGTTGGTGGTCAGCAATGCCCAATCCAGGTCAAGGAGGATCATAGAACATGGACAACATGGCCAATATACGGGAGAAATTTTATGGCCACAGCGGACCTAAATGCAGATCTGTGGCTGACACTAGAGACGTCTGGCACTAAGCAGCCAATAACGGCTATTTCCATTACAGGAAACTCTGAGGTCTCAAAAGGCCAGCTGCAGGTTGATGCCACATCACCAAAAGTAGGCGAAAATGTAACTAAGGCAAGTGGACAAGCCTCATTAAATGAGAAAAGGCCAATCAACAACCAACTGGCCTCAAAACCAAGGCAAGTCAAACTTCCAACTGAGCTGGGGGAAAGCAGTAGTAGGCAAACTCTCCAATCAAATGTGGTCACCTATATGGAAGTTATTACACCTATATCTATACTTGACCCTCATTCCAAAGACTTGGAAGACGTGACACAGTCAGATGGGTCTCCACCCAAAAGCAGTCCTTTGATGAATCAGAATCCAGAACGAAATGAAGTGGGTAGAATAGAGGTTTCTACACTCAGGATGAATATTGGCACAGCTCAGCTCCTCAGTGAAAAGGCATCGACCATAGAAAAATTACAGGTTGAGAAAGCTGCATCGGATCATAGTGGTCTTCCGCAAAAATCTCCCGTCGTGGAACAGAATATGCGTCCCCCCAAACAAATCAATGTTCCACTAGACGCTACATCTGATGAAGAGGAAAGTTCACTACCGATCAACTGGGGGAAGCAAAAATTATATGACTCAGAGCCAATTATTGCATTCAAAAGTATCTTAACACCACGAAGGAAATCGGGTAGGACCTCTGTTAAACCAAAACGGCTCAATCTCTGACATGGAGCAAGGAGTCATCTCTGTGGGTGGCAACAAGCAGACATCTCAGAATCTGCAATTTCTCTTTTTTCCGTTTAATGGACTGTATGACACTATTCTGGAACAACAGAGGTCTCAAGAAGCCAAAAATTTTCTTGAAGAATTGGGTCACTCATTTCTCAATTAAACTATTGGCTATTGCATACCCATTCATGGGAATCAATAAACTTCAATGGTTCGCCAACCGACTTGGTTTCATGAACACTGCAACAAATAATGGAGAAGGAGGTAAACTCTGGATCATGTGGAAAGTGGCGAATGATTTCGAATTACTCAGTGTTACTAATCAAGCAATAAAGGGCATTTGGGTTTGCAGTGGATCAAATGTTTTGATCACTTGGTAGGTGCTCTTATGTTCAGCGTAGAGAGTTATGGACTTACCTCAAGAGTATACAGCCTGTTAACACCCCTTGGATAGTCCTTGGGGACTTCAATGCAATCTGCTCAAATATGGAAAGACGCGGAGGAGTGGTAAGACCCATTCTACCTATGTCTGAATTTAGAGAGTGTCTCCAAGTCTGTGCGTTACTGGAACTGAAATCCTTTGGTAGAAAGTTCTCGTGGTGTAATGGGCGTTCTGGATCTAGCCGAACCTGGGCAAAGCTTGATCGTGCGGTGGTTAATGCAGCTTTTGTGAAGTGGCGAGGGCGTAGTAACTATACCTTTCTTAGCCAGAAATCGTCCTATCACTGCCCGTTATTAATCCGGTTTGAGGAGCAAGAGCCTGCCTATGGTCAATGACCTTTTAAATTTCTGAACATGTGGGGAAGGGATGCTACTTTCTTGTAGCTTGTAGCGGGTCTGTGGCACATAGAACACGGACAAGTGGGGCTTAACACATTGGGGCGCAAACTAAAGCTGATCAGGACAGCTATGAGAACTTGAAATCGCAACACTTTTGGCAGAGTTGGTATACAAATTAAACTACTGGAATCAAGGTTGGACTCACTTGATCTGAGCCTGCAAGAGGCCTACTGCGCTGAGACAGAAGCTGCATATTTTGCTACAAAAACAGAATTGGATGAATGGGAATCAAGAGAAGTCAGTCGGCTTGAACAAATATCGAGGAAAAGTTGGTTAAGTACAGGAGACTGAAACTCAAAGGCTTTCCATGCAGCTCTTTATGTGAAGCATAATCACTCCAGAATCCATCACATGAGGCTTAGGGATGGCAGAACCATTGCAGGTGCATCTGCAATACATGAGGAAGCAGTTCTATTTTTTTAGCAGCAACTTTCTGAAGAAGCTCAAGTACAACCCTCGGCACTCACTGATCTGTTTACTCAAAGGCTATCTGAAACTGATAATGCAGGAATGTGCGAAATACCATCAGAAAGGGAGGTGCGAGATGCATTATGGTCCATTCCGAGTGGAAGTGCACCGGGGCCAGATG
>JAOWBN010040891.1:0-21613 GCA_028565015.1 Pinguicula moranensis
CTATAGGTATGTCACATTACAGGTTAGTTTTTGGAAAAAAATTGTCATCTTCCTGTGCAGTTGGAGCATCAAGCCTATTGGGCAGTGAAGCAGCTCAATATGAACACTGAGAAAGCAGGAGAAAACAGGAAGTTGCAGCTGCAAGAGTTAGCAGAACTGAGGATGGATTCATATGACAATGCAGCCATCTACAAAGAAAGACAAAGGCCATTCATGATCAGTTGATAGCTAGAAAGGAGTTTGCTGTTGGGGATCAAGTTTTGCTCTACCAAAACAAGCTTAAGACGTTCCCAGGAAAGTTGCAATCAAGATGGAGAGGTTCATACACAGTGGCTGAAACTTTTCCTTATGGAGCAGTCAGCGTTTTTGAGAAAGATCCCACCAAGACCTTCAATGTCAATGGTCATCAGTTGAAGCAGTACAGAGGCATTTTATCAGAGGACAAAGCAGTGGTTCTGATGCTTCAGGACCCCATCTATGAAGACTGAAGATCAACAAGTCTAGCTGAGACTTTAAACCAGCACTGGATGGGAGGCAATCCATTGTTTTAGATTTGTGAACTCATTTACATTTCGTCATTTGATTTACTTTGCATTTATTTGTTTGATGAATAATACTTTTTACAGGTACAATGCATCAACATCAGAGCTCTGCCACTTAATTAGTCCCATGACCACTCTCATTCATTCTCTGCTAACCAGACCACACTCAAAGTAAGCCCTCACTTTTTCTTTTTGTCTGGTTGATCAGCTGAAACTACCTGAGTCATGGGCTAATTTTTCTATCTTAACTTTACACCCACACATATATCACACCATCAGATGTTTTTTTCACCACACTTTCACATCCTAGAACACAACATCTTTCAAATAAAACATCCACTAGACAACCTTGAACACGAGTTAGACCTTTTATTTGTCATTCCAGTCCATCAACTCCATATAAGGCCTAACTTGTCATCCTGCTGTCAAGACATTTGAGAAATTCTATGCATTTTACTTTTATATGACACTACTCACTTGTGATGCCACCCACCCCTAACTTATTTATTTTAGAAGACCTCTCAATATGCACCCTGTTTTAGCAGCCAGCCTGGACTGAGAGACTCAGTTATAAATAAGTGGGGGGGAGGTGATTGACTTGTGATAAGTGGATCCATGGTACAAAAGACCATATGGCACGAAAAAAAGAGAAAGAAAAGTATTTTGCCTCAGCATGATTCTAGATCATGGCAAAATTGAGAGGTTAAAAAACTTAAGAGAGGAAATAAAGAGTGAAGCTTGGATGAAAACCTTGTAAGGATCCAAAGCAAAAGTGAGGATATGTTTATTCTAATATTTTCTTTGAAGATATAAGCGAGAGAAAGGAGGTTTTCATGGGATAGGCTGCTCTGGTTCAATTGAGGAGAAGACCATTAGAGGAGATAGGTAGAAATCCTTACTTTAGGTTGAAGTTCTGAGACCAATTCTTTGCTTAGATATGGTGAATGCTAAGATGTGATTTTTGGTAATTTTCCAAAACCTATCTTAATGAGGGAGCAGCAGTTGATCAGTGTGGGGGATTTAGGACCCTATAGCTCCTACACTGAAAGGGAGTGCCACTAAACATTTTTGTGCAAGGGCTGCACCTTTTTCATTTCCCTTCTTTTCTTTTCTCTTTTCTTTCTTACTTATTCGACTCTTATTTACACTATATCTTTATTATCATGTGGATTTGCTTAGGGACAAGCAAAAGGCAAGTGTGGGGGATTTGATAGAGTACTTTTGAAGCATGCTAATGATGCATGAATAGCTGCATTTATGTCTTTATTATGTAATATTTTAGATAAGATTTTTGCACCCTTCAATGGTTCAGAGAATTCAGCTAAAAAGGCTGCATTACCACCTAATCAATGCTGCCATTGTCGATCTACAAGCTTCAAGAAGAACAAGATGCAACAACAAATAGAAGAAAGAAGATGGAAATCATTTGCTCATACTTCAAAGATCAAGAGATATCTTGCTCTTGCTGAATCTAATGATCAAGGACACAAACTTAGGGACATTATCACTCATGGTAGATGATCTGAACCCAATGATCACGATCAGAAGCTGAAAACAGTTGCAGAAAAAATAGGAAATGTGGCAGCAGAATCAAGTTGATCCTTAAGCATTTTCCATAGACTACCATAAGTGCATTAGAGTGATTTATCATGATATACCTAAAGCCAAATGATCACATGCAACTCAGGTACACACTGAATCTCTGATACATGGATTCCACCAGACCATAAGATCAGAAAAAAGTCGGGAAGTGCTGAACTCAATCAGCCTACAATACAGAGAAAAAAAACAGTTTTGACAGTTTTGTGGTTTTGATGAAGATCAGGATTTTCTGTCTAACTCTTTAATTGTTTCCTTGCATGTTCTGCTATACAACTTCAAGACAAAGACATACATGCCACGTTCAAGATAAATCAAGAGGAAGATTCGGTCAAAACAGCTAGCAAACAGCTCCCAAGGCATCCCTACTTTCAAGGGATTTGTTACCATCTTATCTTATCTGTTACTTGTATTTCTTTGAGCTGTTTTGACCCGCTTTCCGTGTATAAGAGAGAGAGGTGATAGAGGTAGAAGATAGGTTGAGTTAGGAAGAAAAAAACCATGTACTCTTCCTTCAGAAAAACCAGAAAGACAAGGTGTAGAATTTTTTCACCAAGGAGTAGTAGATTTTGTTCCATGGTGTTGGTTGCTGATATTTTGCTGTTGCTCTCACCTGTGCTCGTCTAGACCTCTCATTATTCTTCTTACCTGATGTCCTGAGATTACCTAAACAAGTTGGTGAGGTGTAAGTTCAGAAAAACAAGACAATGGTATTGATTTTCAGTTTGTAGAAACACTTGTGCATGTTTTTGTTTTTGTTGTTTTAGATTGGCCATCTAAATTGATAAAAACCGAACCATAAGCTAGTAAGAACTTAGAGGGATGGTTAGTTCATCTAAGCCTTATAAGATAGCAACTTCTTCAATCAAATAGGGCAGTTAGTTTATTTCTTTGAAAGAGTAACTAAAATCATATGTGTAGAGGAATGAGTTTCGGTTAGAGCTCTTAGATTTACACGCTTAATGAGGTTTCATTGATCTTAATATGGCTCTGATTATGAAGTGAATGTGTTAATTACCTGGTTAAGGAGTTAGGATTGAAAGAAGAGAAGTTGTGGTTTAAAAACCACACATTAAGTGCCATTGAAAAATAGATAAGTGCACCTATGATCCAAGTTGTTTTATGGCAGGATCACATGGATTTAAGGTCAGAAAAAGTGTGTTTCCTCCCTTCATATTTCATCTAGATTTCATCCTTAGTTTATTAGTTACAGTTTCAGTATTTAATTGATCAAAATCCCCCATCAGTTTTGAGTTTTGACAGCAACAAAAAGCAGAACCAGAGCAGTGCATATTACACCCCCTTTCTCTGTGGATTCGACCATGATCTCTCCACTTGCTACCCCATAGCTTGTGTAGTACAACTCAGAATACTTTTGAGGCAGTTTTCCAGCTGCGACATTGGAGAAATCAGCCATCAGAGTCCTAACTTGACATAATTCAAAAATAATATTTAAAAAGGAAAAGAATAATTTAAATTAAAATTGGCTTCTTTTCTTAGATAAGACGTCTCCTTTTAGATAAGACTCCTTATTTTGGATAAAATACCTCATTGATTAGAACTCCTCTTGTTTAGGCTCCTCATCGACAAAGACTCCTTTGGATGGTAGAGTTTGACTTGAGTAAGACTCATCAGGATGATAGAGTTCAACTTGGGTAGGACTCATTGGGATGATAAAGTCCAAATGGGATAGGAGTCCTCGAGACAGCAGAGTCCAACTAGGTAGGACTCCTCAAGATGGTAGAGTCCACTCGGCCAAGGACTAATTTGGAAGAGTTCACTTGTGTTAGGACTCCTCGATATGGTAGAGTCCAACTTGGGTAGGACTCCTCGGGATGGCAGAGTCCAACTAGGGTATGACTCCTCAAGACAACATATTCCAACTTGGGTAGGACTCCTTGGGATGGCAGATTCCAACTAGGGTAGGACTCCTCGAGACGAAAGAGTCCACTTGTGTTAGGACTCTTTTGGAAGAGTCCACTTGTGATAGGACTCCTTTGGAAGAGTCCACTTGGTCTAAGACTCCTTTGGACTATGCAAGAATCCCAGTGTGTCTGGGAGTTTGGACATATTTGTTTTCGACTATGCAAGAATCTAAATGCATCTAGAAATTAGGATATCTACATCATTCCCTCCCTCCTGGATCGTCATTGAATCCAAATCTTCATGTGCATTAAAATCTTCTATATAAGTTTGTAATAAGATCATAGTTCATGTCCAAGATCGTATAATTGTTTATCTCGTGCTTGTGCAACAATTCTATGCGATCCTGCCTTCTATAGTTCTATCATTGCACAACAATTATTAGCTGGGTAAAAGGAAAGGAAATTACCCTTGATAGAGACACCTTTAATACAATGTTGAAAACTCATTTGGGAGAGGTGGAATGTTCCTAATATGGACCCTGCTCTTGCCCAACAATGTTACTACCATTAATAGGCTAAGTGTTGTGATGAATGATAACAAGTTAATTGATGAAAGAAAATCTCATGCTAGTGAATTACCTGTGCTGAGTCGGCTGCTCCACCACATGCTTGCCTCCACTATTCAACCTCGCATTGGAAAATTTAAAAATGTGTTTTTTTGGTGAAGTAATTCTACTTTGGTATTTGTTAATTGGAACCAAGTGCAATCTTGGAGATGTAATTTTTGATCATATGATGAATATAGTTAAAGCTTCTAAGGCAACAAAGCAAGAAAAGAGAAGTCTCTCGTACGGTATGCTTTTGAGAAGAATTTTTCGGAATCTAGAAGTTGATGTGAGAAATGAAGACATGGTTACTCCAAAGCTCAATTTTGAGTATGGTGAGAAAAGTCTGAAGCTGATAGGATTTAAGTTGAACTCATATGGGTTGTGGAAAAGATTCACCTAGTCTACACCAAATCCTCCTATACCTTCACCCAAAAAATGGAAAACTAGATCAAAACCAGTCAGACCCCAAAATGGATCCTAACTCTGTGAACAGTGACTCTACTGGTCCATCCAGGTATTGTCCTCCATTTGCCCTACGCGAAGTACAAATGACAGAACTTCCTGGGGAAATGAAATTCATGCAAACCCGCATGATGTATATGAAAGGTGACATGATGGCAATGAGAGCTGAACCGACAAACATGGGCAAAATAGTGATGTTGCTTAGGACAATCTTGGAGTTGTAATGCAGGTGTGTGACATCCATGGAAGAGAAATGTGCACAATTCCTAAAGGACATGGGGACTACATTGATTATAAAGTCAAAATGGATGCCATGTTTACGCACTGCTTTGCTCATTGAACAAAATTGTTATAACAAAAATGAAATGACTTACAAGAAGAAGGTGTCAAAAAGGGGGAGAAGAGAAAATGAAGTGAACTCTGATCCTACATTTTCTTGATGAACTATATCTTGTGTTGACCAACTGAACTCTGAATTATATTTCGTGTGAACCTGCTGAACTCTGGCCTATATTTTGGATGACTTACCTTTTTGGATGAACCTTGATGTATTTTCTATGCTTGGTACCCCTTGATGTTTGTTGCTATGATTTGGTACTACTTGATGTGTTATTCTATACTTTCTTTAAATATCATATTGTCTGTTATTACAAATGCATATCTTGTGAGATTTTTTTTTAATCATTGTAAGATATTTCTAGAAAAAGATTCTCAAGGAAAAGATGCATGCTATCAACTCTACCCCACTTATAAAATATTTTCTGAAACTTATGCCAAATTTGCACTGCATGAGTTGAGATGGAGTCACTGATTGAGGGGGAGTAATCAATTGAATTGGAATCATTGGTTGAGGGTAGGGGCCAAGGGCGGATCTAGAAAAAAAATATAGGGGGGGCCCAAAAAAAATTAGGGGAAAAGTTTTTTTTTTTTATGAGGGTCCAAAATATTTTTTGGAGATAAATAATATTTTTTACTATCATATTTAAAGTTTTTTGAAGTTCAAAATACATTATTTGAATGAAACATTACTAAAATTTGTCCCAAACACATTAAATTTTTTTCCAAGCATATTTAAATTTGTTTTGGCCCAAATATATTTAAAGGTGCCCAAAATTGTTGGGGGGCTGGACCCCCTAAATCCGCCCCTGTTCCTGAGTGCACATATAAATCTACTCTTAACTTTATTATACTAAACTCAACGGATTTAATACTGGGGTTATGTTTGTAAAAACTTGTGCTTTTCAAAAATTATTAAGGTGTGGACAAAAATAGTAAAAATAATTTTTTATTACATAAATATTATTTTATAATAAGTTGCTCCAGAGCAATTTTTGCTGAAGTACTATTATCTGCCGAGAATCAAAAACAAGTTTTTCATTTTCAAACGCTAGAAAAAATGCTTCTACTTAGCACGAGCTAGAAGGTGCTAGCAGAAACTGTTGCAAGTAGTATTTAAACCTTTTATGATATTAACTCACCTACATTTTAAAGTGAACTTTACTCTGATGCATGGATGATCTTGATTAGAGCTCGGCAAACGGGCAGATTGAGTTAAGAGATCGGCCGGCCCACTCGTCCGTTATGGGTAAACGAGCTAAATTTTTTAACCCGGAAAGCCCGTTGCGAAAAAAATGGGCTTGGTCCACCCGCCCGTTTAAGGATAAGGACCCGCATGGTCCGCCCATAATTTTTTTTTATTATTAATTTTTTTTAATTTTTAATATTTATTATCATTTTTTATTTTTTTTTATTTTTTTTATATAAAATAGTATGGGCCGGGCCAAACTCACAGGCTAAAAAACTTAGCCCGCGGCTGGCTCGTTTGAAAAATGAGCGGGCCCACCCCACCTATTTTTCACAAAATATTCGATGTCGCCCGTTAAAAAATGGACAGGGCGAGCCCGTTAACCCGTTTTGCACAGGCGGGCCCACCCTGTTTACCTACCTCTAATCTTGATCCACCACAAAAGGTTTGTGTGAGTTGTTGACGAGAAATTTCTATATGCTATCTACCGGCCCACATATTATGAATATAAGTCGCAATGGAGCTTGATCAACTGCCAAATTGAATTGGAATTTGTTTGAATATGGTGACTTGAGGGTTTCTGTGTGGGGTTGGCGGAGGGGACCAAATATTCACATAAATTGCATTCACAAATATTCCTTTTTAGTTGAAAGGACAGTTTCCAATAATATCCAAAACAATATCGTACAAGGCTGAAAAAAAATAAAAATAAAATAAAACATAAGCTAAATGAAAAGAAAGTAAAGTCTAAGGGTGTGAAATCATACGAAAATGAGGGAATCGAAGATGATCGACATGCATTTCAACAGGAACATGCTAGAGGAGAGCTTCAGAAATCTCATGAAAAGTGGATGTCAGCCGCCCGAAGGTTAGCTAGAGGATCAACACGAGTTAGCCTCTCGAAATGAGTAACGAATATGTAAAGATAAGAAAACTGCAAGGGAGACGATATTCTGCCACCAATGTAGATATCACTAAGGGGGAGATGTCGATATATTAAACCAATTTACCAACAACAACGAGTCAGGACTTGAAGATGATGTGATCCAAGCTGAGCGAATAATATAGGGTAAGGTCATGAAGGAATGTTGAGATCTTGGCCATTATGCTAGATTGTCCCGCTAAATGCTTATTGAAAGTCAAAAGACAATGCCCCTAGGAGTAACGGAGAATACCACCACAACCATTAGAAACTGTCAAGATTGAACCATCAATGTTAAACTCCAGTCAACCAGATAGAGGTTGTTCCCAAAAAATAGTCATGGGGCGCTTCAATGTAACACGTTGTATAGATATATGCCAATGATGTAACGTGGCCAATCCGAAAGGTGAAATGACCTGAGTAGGGCGGACCATAGAGGGCAAATCAAAGAGCCATTGCATAACTTTCACGATAACACCTTGGGGTAAGCAGTGGTGTGCTAACAATGAACCTCATTTCAAGCAATCCAAGCTCTCATAAAATAACTGGAGGGAGTAGGCGGATGAGCAAAGAGAATTGGGAGTTAGCTATAGAGCATTTCCAACACAGGCGCATCAAATGACGAAGGTGTCCAGAATGTACGAGCCAACCAAGCGCAGAGAATAAGTACTTTCTAAACGTGCGTCGCAGTCAGACACCACATAAAAAATATTCCAGGAACTCCTTTACGCCAGAAGAACATAGAGAACACATGGATGCTAAGGGAATACCTTACCATTGTATGAGCGAGTCAGCTACGACAATGTTATGCCAAACATGCTAATAAAATACCCTGATATTTGGTAATAGGGTCAGACACCAAGCCACCTTGAAGGGGGACAGTGAAGACTGAGCACGACGGGGAAAATTCCATACGAACTTTGTAGAGAACTTTCCAGGTGGTTCAGGCTTCCGTAGTCGAATATCATGGGATCCTGTAAAGCGAATGCCTCTGGATGATAGTTCATCCATGATCTACTGCTAAGGGATAAGAGGGAGTAGATCCGCCGAGGGCTAGACAACATCAATTAGCTGGAAAGAGGGTAAGGTGATCAATCAAACCCTAGATGAGCTCCCCGACCTGAGAAATAATCATACGAGAAGAAGAATCGGTAAGAATTGATAGCCCAAACTGGCCTATCAGATATCAACCTAAAATGTGAATAAATCGACTTTCAGAGGAATGAAGATGATGGTGACGTACAATAAGAAGAGCGATGGGTGTTTCATGGCATATACTTAGCATGAACAAGTCGACCCTAGAGGGAATCATCAGATACAACCTTCTCGGTGAGCTTGATTTGCAAAGAATGAGAAACATCAAACAAATTCCTAAAACCCAAGCCCCCTTCCTCTTTTGGGGAATAGATGTCCAACCAAGAATGCTAGTGACACCGTTTGCCAAACTCTAAGTTGCACAAGAAGAATCCAGCAAATAGGCTATGAAATTTATCAATAATCACATTGGGACGATTGAGCAAAGAAAATATATGTATATGCTGAGAACTCAGGACCAAGTGAATAAGCGCCATGTCCCCCTCCCCTGCCCCCAAGGAGAAACTTCCCTCTCCAACCAACTAATTTTTTACGTACTTTGTCAAACAGGGAAGAGAATAGAGCTATGTTCGTGTGCCCCCAAAAGATAGAACAGACCAAACAAGTAAAAGGGAATGCGCCTCTATAGAACCCATTAAGAGACTGTGTATGCATCATTTATTTTGGAGGAAAACTATAAAGTACATAAAATTTATCCATTGGCGAATTAATTTCCTGACCTGAGATGCCCTCATAAGTATAAATGAAATACAATAGTATAAGGCACCAGAAAATTTACAAAATTTGTTAATGTGAGTGCATGCACATATATATACTTATACATACATATGTGTGTATATACAGAGATATAAATATATGTGTGTTTAAATTGGAAAATCGGATTATAAGTCATAAAGGGGAATTAAGAAGGGTGGATTTCAGCAATGGGCCGTATAGGAGTCATATCCCAAGACTAAAGGAGGAATAACGGCCCATTCCCACAAGGAGAATTATGAGCCGCTTCTTCGGCCAATGAGAGAGAGACCTTTACGCATAAGATGAAGCGTTCATGATGATGGAGATAGGATTGCAAAGTCTGGAAAGGCAAAGGCGTAGGGGCGGAGCTAGAAAATGAAATTAGGAGAGGCCAATTGTTTTTAGGTTTGAGTAGAATTGGTCGAATCGGTTTAACCTACAAAAAAAATCAGAAAAAAATTTGTATTCAATTAATGAAATATAATATCTTTAACTACAATATCAAAAATAATTATATTAAATAAATATAAAAAATATATATTAAAAACTATCCTAAAAAATATGAAAATAATATATATTAGAATTAATAAATCACAATCAAGATTTTATAGTATAATTGTTAGTCTTTTGCACTTTTATCCTATAACCTAGGTCAAATCTGGGAGGACCCTGCATACAGTTTTAGCTAAAATACTTCAGCAACAAACCGCTCCATAGCAGTAATAGGCTTGCCAAAAGGGCAGAGCCACGGTATTCAATGTTTTCCAGGAATCTACTGGGGAGGACACTTCCAAGGATGAGTCTCCACCCCCACCCCAACCATTTACTTGATGCTCTTATTGCTACTTGTTTCATCACGGTACAGGCAGGCAGGGAGAGATAGAAGTCCTATATAACACATGACTTCAGATCTAGACACACAACATTGTCTCAAGCTCACTATTGAGTCTTCATACTAACTGCTCATTGTCTGGTTCATGACTCAAGTCCAGATTATATAAAATAACCAAATGGAAGATGGCAAACAGAAATGCTCAGTATCTGTTTGATCTCAAATCCGGTATTTATGAAGAGTAAGAGAAAGAGGGCAACTGCCATTTCAATGCAATGATGTTAGGAAGAGAATGGAGTTTCAGCCCATGATAAGGATGTTCCCCTAGTTATTCTTTGAAGTTGATCTGATATGCTTCCATGCCCAACTAGAGTAACACTTCCTCTATACAATACAGGGATTGCTTACCAAATATAATCGAGTTGTGTATCAATATCCCTACAAAAAAGGGAATTGATAAGTTGGCAGTCATGACGTTATACTTTGGTGAAGAACGGCCGACTTTGTGGTCTACTATGACGTTAGGTGAGCCATGTACCAGATCACTCTTAACTATGCTGGAGGGCACGAAGGGAAGGCATGACATACAACTCAATATCAAAGATACTAACTAGTGGAGTACCTCTAGTTGTCCTGAATGTATTTTCTTTTATAGTTCTCTTGTTTTCTCTTTTCTTTTTGATCTTTTGTAAATAAACCTATATTACATATATTGAAAACTTAGCTTATCAAAAAAAAAAAAATCTGGGAGGACCTCAATTTTATTCTTTTTTATTTCTAAAAAATAGAATTCATAAAATGTCGATGGAATCGAACATGTGACCTCTAAGTTAAAATCCTTGTATTTTACCAATTAATCTAAATGAACATTATACATTAAAGCAAAAAAAAATAATTTGAATATTATAGGGGAGATCAAACTGCAAAAATAATTTCTTTTACCTGCATAATATTTTTTTTTTAAAATCGAACATGACCCTTTGGCCCCCTTCCTCCGCATCTGCAAAGGCATGCAAGGGAAAACACAATTTTCTTGGAAGTCGACGCCATGGGAGACGCAACACCATGACAGGATCTATCGGACTGGGAGAGGTCCAGGACTTTGGAGCTGACTTGGAATGCTGAGTGCAAGACACTATGAAAAGGGCATCGCACCGAAGGAAAAAGAGACAGACAGCGAACGAAGAAGTAAAAGTGTCGAGGAGAAAAGTGTAAGTAGAAAATGGGAAAAGCCTACAAGAGTATGGAGAGGGTTGAAATCTGATGAAGGGGGTTTCGATCATCATTCTCTATTTCTTAAACTTTGGTGCATGTGTCTAATTTCTTATCAAACTACAAAATTTCTTGCAAAAGACTTATGCATGTGATGTATACTTGAGGATCTAGAAATAGGATAGCATGGGTTATCAATTTCTTTTAATTTTCGTTGAAGAACTAACTTTAACTAGTGCCTTGATAAGTTTGAAAGTTGCATGTGTGTCAAACTCTACTGTGAGATTTCTAATACGCTTGTATTGAGTGAGTCGGCTATGCTTGGTGGAGGTGGAGTATGGCACATGTGAGACGTCGTCTTGAAAGGAGCTAGACGAAGCAGTGTCGATTTACATGGACTAGAGGAATAAGCGAGAGGAAGATGATGTCTAGATTCATCGAAAATACAGTCTTGCAAAGGAGATGTTTTCCGGGTTTGTACTTGTGGGTATGTGATTTATGGCCCTAAAGAAAACGAATGTTATCTTCTTTCTTTTCATTGCATTTGATTTGCTTTCCATGGAAAGTTTTGGGCTAATATTTGCTACTTGTTGTGTTGATGAAACCAGGAAAAAATGTATGCGAAGGGTGTGCATATGCTTACTTAATTTTCTTGATTTATACCATACAACTCTTGGAGAGAAGACATACAAAGAAACAAGCAGTAGTATGCTCAACTGTATTCCTCCAGAATTGCTTATTTTTTTCCATTAGCCAGACCTATTTATAGAGTTTATAAAATGATATATTTGTGCTTTTACTTGGACATGACTGTTAACTACAAGAACCATTTATGTGCTCAAGGAGACAGGTGTGTCAGGCGGTGGCTGTCTCATCCTTGTCAGGGGATGCATCTGCCTGCCTCGTGGTCTTTGTAAGTGGTACGAGAACAATTCTCCTCGAGTTCGTGTGATTTGGTAGCTAACCACAGGCCCCACTTGTAGACGGTGGCCGTCAAGTCATTGTCGGGAGAACGTAGGTACCCTTCTTCGAAGACCTTGCTTATTGGCACAGGGTGGTCTTCTTCTTCGAGCCCAAGTTATGTAGAGGCATGAAAAAGCTTCCTCGAGTGATGGCCAATCCTCTATAAAGCCTATGTACTTGACGAATTTCCCCTCCTTAGCAGTAGATGGGCTTGAGACTTGGTGGGCCTTTCGTTAGCCTTTTTTCGGCCCACATCATGCGCCTATTGCTCACTCTACTTATTGTTTTGGGTGTGCAGAGCCAAATAAAGGTAAAGTAAACCGTAAGGAAGTCAATGAGAGACTTGAGTGAGCAAGAAGATAGTTGATTATGTAGTAGCAAGGAGTCTTTGTTTTCATTAATGTTTGCACTTGTGTAGTTTGATTGAGACTGCAATGTTTCTGTTTACTTTCTTGTTGTTTTGAACCTGCTGCTTGCAAGTGAACATGCGGTCCATAACAAGGGTAACGACTTGTGGGAAGGGGGTAAACTAACCCTTAAATGCATATTTTGAACAACATTGTGTATGACAAGTCATACGACTAAGGGGAAAAATTCCCTATGATTCAACCCATACCACTCCCGGAGTGGAGTGGTGGAGCAACTAGCCGATTATAGCAGTTTGGATGTGCGGGTGTGAGCGTGAAGAAGAGCTAGTGTGCCCCAACTTTAATCTCTTGGAATTGTTTATCTATTATACTGGCCAACTCAGCCTATTTGTAGAGTTTTACAAGGGTGAAATGGCCCTTTCCTTGAGATGTAATAGGTAATTGTCCAAGTGCATGTTGTGCGTTATCTTGTTGTTGAATGGCAGAAGTCGTTTCACATCAACTCGGCTATAGCTCAAGGTGGATACGGTCTGTTGGAGTACCAGGTCCATAAACAGGCAAAGGAACTCAGGTTGGCGAAGTCGAGGCTTTGGTAAGAGATTATGGCGGAGTGCTTCATGGTCCAAGTTTTGGATAATCTCTTTGGGCTTGTCTTCAGAAAATTATCATGAAGGTATGGTTCCATCTTCGCTCTAAGTTGGACAAGAGCATAGTGACATACAATCCCACGATCCTCAACCTCGACAAGGACAATAACCTCAAAGATTATCCTCCATGCTCCCTTCCTCCTATGTTTTCTAGACCCTATCCACGAGCCACTCCGCGAACAGATAGAGTCATGGATTGAGAACATTATTCTTAAAACATTGAACTTTATTGGTTTGTACTTGAGGATTTAATCCCTCTATATTCCCTATGAGTCCGTTTGGTAGCGTGTTTGAAGGCGGATTAAGTCGGTTTTTGGATGAGTTATCCCATTTGTACCTATGTTTGGTAACTCGATCGACATTTTCCCTGCCCGTGGGATAACTTCACGGGCATGGATAAAACATGGATTGCTCCCATTTTTTTTTTATCAAGAATTTATGAAGGGTTTAGGTAATCCCGCATTTACTCACTTTATCTATTTACCCTTTTACCCTTAATAACATTAAATATTACACAAGACCCAAAAATATAAACATTTATCCAACCTAATTTTCTTCTTCCTCCAGCGTTCTTCATCGGAGATCGGAGTTTCACATTTGTTTTGTCCGTCTCCACTCGATACAGAATTGGAATTTTAACACAAAATTCATGAAATTGTAAATAGAAATATCAGTATATTATATCATATCCTATTTTCCAAATACAAAACCAAAAGTACGTCATTCCCAACATTATGCCCAAACTCCAGACCAAATTTCACTAAACAAAACAGCACACGTAATTTCACACGAAAGTGGAGGTACACTTTTGTCTTCGGAGGTCCATCACTGCCTTTTCCCTGCTTCGCTTCCTTCTTATTCTTCGAAGTCTGCTCTGCTGCCGCCGCCAGTGCGATGACGACCTTCTTCTGCTATTTCTTCTTCTGCATATGTGTGTTCCAATAGTTTTTTATGACATTGGGGGGTAGATTTTTGGGAAGAGAGATATTGGAAATGAAGAAATGAATTAGGGTTTGAGAAAAATTGCTTTTATATTTAGGGTTGGGGGTATTTTAGTAAAATAACTGGAATCTATCCCGTTTCAATGTAATCTACCATTTCCAACTCAGTTACCAAAAAATCAATAACCCTGATTGATAATCCCGACATGGCCTTATCAAACGGAGAACAAAAAAAATAAACTCATGGTAAACCAAAGTAATCCGCAAAACCGGATTACTAGAGTCCGGCTACCAAACGGACCCATGGTGATGGTAACATTTAACTTTATTGGTTTGTACTTGATGGGATTCGTTCAACATGTTGTTTCTTTTGAACTCCCAACTTTTGAGTTCGTTCTCTGGTAAGGCAATCATTCTCACAAGGCTTGCTTACATGAGATTACTCCTTCTTTTTTCTTTTCTCATGTTGCGTTGTAGAGGATCCATATAACTACTAAGGAGCGACGCTACTTTTTGCTCCTGCAGTCTTGGACGTTTTATTGCTGCTGAAAGTCAAATTCATTTTATCTTATTCATGCTTTGGGCGGGGACAATGGCAGGCGCACGTTCACTGAGGAGGCAAATTTTCCTAAGTTGCTTTGGGGACTGAAGAGATGGCATGTATTTCCACACAGTTACTTCCATCACCAGGAAGATTCGCTTCAACCCTGCTATAAATTCTCTTTCCATTTGTCCGCCTTCTTCATTCATTTATTCTGCCGAAAGATGTCTTCCTATACTGAGACTCATTCTCTATCATTTTCACCTGTGTCCGATATTCGTGCTCCCTACTTCTCCCAACTCCGTCATGGAAATCATGGAGTTAGAAAGCATGAAGTCATTTTGAGGCTGGGAGTTCCATTGCTTGTCAGGAGACTTGAATCGGTTGGATGAAGATGTTAAAGTTCACCACACCATGACTAGCATGGCTTAGGGTAACTTGGAGGATGATTAGGCCAACCTCCGGCGGGATGTGCGTCATATTCAGAAGTCAGTCGAGGACATCATCACTGGTATCACCCATATGCCCCCTGTCATTACCTCTTGGCATTGACTCATGATGGAGTACAAGGGATTACTTAAGAGGTTCGTTTCTTCTGGAACTTTTCACCATATAACCAGGTGGGACCAAGACGAGTCCTTGGAGGGTGGACAAGATGAGTTCACCTATCTCCTTTGATAGCTCTGTTGTTGTGTCCACCAGGATTCTATAAAAAAAAAGATATCTCCTTAGGGCACCTTCCGAAGGGTGAAGATGGTGCATAAATGTATGTTTGCATGGCAAAACTCCATAGAGACCTCTGGGTTGGCAATATTCTAGAGTCAGTATCCTTCTCTGATGGAACATCCTTCTTAATCGGGGGGTGCGTTTTCCTAGTAAGCCTTTGTGGCATCTCTTCTTTTGCAGATTAATATCTTCTATCTTCACATGTTTCTCCTTGAATTCATACAACTCATTGTGAGTACGGGGAAGTGTCCATCTAATTCGTTGGCCATGGTGCCAAGTTGGAGGCAATGCAACAATTTCTGAACCTTCATGAAGATGGTTAGTTTGGGGAGGCTCTCGCATTCAGCATTAAAGTATTCCAGGAAATCGACCAACAATTCGCCCTCGTATTGGGCCATTTCCATGAGGTTAGTAATATTGTGTAATTTTCTCTTATGACTTGCAAAATACTGCTCAAATCTTTTGGAGGATAGGTCCTATCTCATTATGGAGCCGGGTGACAGAGACATGAACCACTTATAGGACTTGCCTACAAGCATTAGGGAGAAAACCAAGCAAGAAACGGCTTTGGACTCGCCTGTGACCTCCATCTAATTATGAAATCTAGTTAACATGAACTTGGGAGTTCTCGGTCCCACTGTAGGTGGATGTTTTCTCCAGTTGTTGATATCCATACTCTGTGGCGACCACCACCTTTTCTAAGAAGGGTGTATACTCCGAAGGCTCCAATTTTCTTCTGAGTCAAAAAATTCGAGTCTCACGACGTTGCTTGATGGACATCAAATCCAGTGTTCGGTGCGCCGAGTCACTACGCTCCCCAAGGTTCTCCAAATAACCTTTTCTTGCCTTACAAGCTTCCATTTTACCCGTGTTTTCCTTTGAAGTCTCTTCGAGGAGGGGTGTCCTCGGAAGATACGAATTCATCAGAATCATCCTTCGTGGTTTCTTTTGATTCATCGAGGGTGTCTCCTTAGTTAGTTCACGGAAGAGTGACAAAGGAAGTACTTTCTGTCACCAAAAGGATGGGCTCCTTCTTCTTGCGCGAAATTGACTTGCGCTTGCTTTCACCATTTCCTCGGCCTTTCACTTTTCACAGGGGAATGCCGAAGATGTTCATTCCATGTGTCTCATTTTCTACTATTGACATGGGATCTCCATCTCTGTTCGTAAGTGTTGTCATCTTAGGTGTGTTAGTTTGGATAAATTCTCAATACGTATGAGAAATGTTCCCACAAACAATGCCAATGATGCGACTTAAGGAAAAAGTTCCCTTTGATTCACACCATACAACTTCCGGAGCCAAGGGGTAGAGTGACTAGCCAAATAAGAGCTAGCGTGCCCCAACATTAATTGCCCAAAATTTCTTATCTATTACACTTACCAGCTTGGCCTATTTATAGAGTTTTACAAGGGGTGAAATGGTCTTTTCCTCGAGATGTAGCATGTAACCATCTAGCCTATTTGTGAGTGGTGGTCGTTGTGTGTTATCTTATTATCGGGTAGCAGAGGTTGTTTTACCTCACCTTAGCTAGGGCTCAAGGTGGATAAGGCTTATTGGATGGTACAACAAGCTTTTGTCAAGGGATACATGTGGGCGCCTTTTCTCATAGAGTCCTCAGATGTTCGGCCGGTGGACTTCTCCTAGGATGCTTGATCGAGGTAATCTTCCTCAACCTCTAATAGAGTGGGTTCAAGGGAGATCATCGTGGTCCGTGACCTTTTCCCTTAGTGATGGCTTTGTGCCGCTCCTTGTTTCCTCTTAAGTGGGCCTTCTTTGGTGAGCCTTTTGCCAGACTTTTACCTTCCATGTCACAAGTAGCTCGTATGTTTAGGATTTCTAACATTCTTGAAGTTAGAAACATGGGAAGATTGTGAGTCATTACAATTAGCTTAGTCACATTTGGCAAGCTCCCATTCATGAAAATCAAAACAACATCAACATAAAGAATATGGGACACGATGGGGCAACAATGGGGAAGAAGAGAAAAAGGTAAAGAGGACACAAGGAAGGTTAATCCATGGTTGAACGGTTCCTCACCAAGGTTTAAAAACAAAGGATATTGTGGATCACCTTGTCGTAAATCTCGTGAGGAATAAAAGAAACCATCTCGTGCTCCACTAAGGAAAATCTTGAAGTGAGGCGACACCACTAAGCAGACTATCAAAGAAATCCAACAATCACATAATCCGAATCCTCGAAGAACAACCTGAAGGCAAGACCAACGTACCTGATAAAAGATTTTACATATATCCAACTTCATAATCATGTTCCTCCCTCATGCATGCTTGCTCATGTAAGAAGTCATCTCCAAATTAAGAGCTATATTATCAGCAATACTATGCCAATCAACAAATCTTCCTTGTGCCTCAAAGCTAATTTAGGGTAAATTTTAACTCAACCGGTTAGCAAGTATCTTAGAAATAGTATTCGAGGATGGCGTGTCATGGCATGAAAGTAGGTAGTGTTCCGGTCCCCTTCCTTTAACCATTTTACTCTACTCTACTGCTTTCGTAGAATCTCCTCTTACTATAAGCAGAGCTCGAAATTCCCACAAAGCTAATCAAGATTAGACTGGAGAAACTAGTCACCAAATAATTGAGTAGTTAGATCTTGTGTCACGGTATGGAGTTCCTCTAGATCTCGGAATAAATACCCAAAATCTCCTTGTTCCATTTGCGAAGATGGACCTTCAATCTCTTAGAGGTCAACTTAGCCATACTATGCAAGGAACAATATTTTCTCCAAGAATGTATACCGTGGTAGGAAATCAGAATGGGCTACCCACATGTGCTAAAAATGAAATGAGCAGGGGAACCACAGTTCTAAATCAGCAAAGTGGCATGGTCACATGATATCATTGGTTCCAAAACTATAAGCATGACATCTGAAAAGTGAAAAGACTAGGTAGGAGTAACCAACGACCGATCCAATCGTTCCAATATGAAACTGTTGAGGCGCTTACAACACTGGGTAACTGTTGTCCATGAGGATCCAAATCATATAAATAATTTTGATCAGTGAAGTCATTAAAGTCCGCCTTAGCCAATGGGGATAGGGTGTCCCTCATAACTTCTCAAAATCCAATCGCAAGACATTAAATCCCCTAGAACAATAACATGATTAAATGATGGCAATAAAGAATCAATATCTAACTACATCACACTTAGCATAAACTAACACAAAGATAGTGTTAATTCCCAGTCTGACAGCTAGAAATCTCACAATTGTTAAGTAAAAAGAATCACAAAACAAACAATATCCAACCGAATAAACAGCCAGATCATGCCACGAATAGATTCATTCAAAATAACTTAAGAAAAGACAAGCGACGACCAATAGTTGGAGCATTATCAAGTGAGGTCATCAGTTCTAGCACAACAAAGAAGAATAAATTTTAACACCTGATAAGATGGCGCATATGCAACTGCGAGGAGTGCACCATGCTTCCTCACCCATTCCATATGAGGATATCAGACATACAAAGATTGCAGATAAGGCACAACCATGGCAGTACCCAACTTCTTTTTCATAGCAAGTTGTCCCCTTTCCACTTCACAGATGCAATAGTTAACTCCGCCATAGTTGGAGGAACAATACTATCCTTCTTAGAATTAGACATACAATCGAGTGGATGCTCAATGAACATAATCATGCATTGGATCCTCAAGCATGACATCCAAATCATTACTTTTCATGTTTAGTGCCTCAAGAGAATGAGTTTCAATAGGGACAAGCGGGGCTGCGAGAAGTCTCTTTAGTAGTACCAACAGGAAGCACAATTGGGGCAGCATCCTCAGGAGCAACAACCGGGTGAACATCATCAACCAAAGCATCACGTAATGTATCAAAAGAGTTAGAGACCAAAACAATTGCAAAGGAACTAACAACACATTGAGGAGACTTGGTAGTGGACCTTGATGGACTCAGCACCACGTCTGTAGTTGGGGTAACCCCTCATCAATATGTAACACACAATCCTCATCCACATGCAGAATTGTGCGATCCGTACCATCTACTAGGAACTAACATAGTAGTTGGTAAGGAGCCATTCGCTCTAGGTGGGATTGAGCCCATTGGGGAAGTAGGTTGAGCCTCCTTAGGGCAAAGGGACCATGGACTCTCAGGGGTTGGAGCATACGGCTTCCTCCTTGAAGCAGCATTATGAGGCGACGAGTTGGAATTAAGTCGACAAGTAGAGGCTAGGTGGCCATTTAAATTACACTCAAAACAATATTTGAATCCTTCTCATAGACCATTCTTTACCGGAAACCATTATGAGAATCAGAACCAAGTTGGATCGAAAATGCATTAGGCGGCTTGCTCACATCAAATTCCACACACATACGAGCACGACTGACCCGAGCATGGCAAGGGTAGGACGATCAGTGTTAAGAAACTCCATATCGATGTATTTTGCAATACAAGTCAAAGATGATGTACAACAAAAATAAAAAGGAAATAGGTCCCAGTGAATCCAAATTGGTATCAAAGGGTAGTCTCGTTCAAAAGCAAAATTATATTGCCATTTAAATAATCAAAAAGGAGAGCCATTAAAATTCATGTTATCCCAAGTCCACGCTTCTCGATAGTCATCCACATTTTGGAACTTTTGAACCAACATATGACGATCTAGTAAACTAATGGTAGGTTGTGCCCGAAGATTCCATTTATCATGAACATGACTCTAAAAGGCGTTCACATGGATCCCCCCTCTTCGAAATTCATGTTATCCCAAGTCAACCAACATATCAGAAATGTAAAGTTACGATCAATTGACCTTGTAATATTTTATAGGATTAATTAATATTCACTAGTATAAATTGGCCTATATATGCTCACATGCTTGGTTTCGATACACCACACCAGATGCGAAGATAGGAGTGGACATTAGGCTCAATCTTTCAAAAATTAATCAAGATTGTTTAATTTTTAACCGAATGATCTCGGTTTTGGGTAACCGAATTTCAAAAAAACGTTTGAAAATTCAGATTTCGATTAAGGTTTCGATTTTAAAACTTAAATTTGAAATTCACTTTTTGGATATCCAAATTACATACCCAAAAAAACTTTGGGCCAAATATTGTTTTCTTTTTCCCTTTTGATTTTTTCGCAAGTCATGGCCCAATGGGCCCAACCCATAAATCTTTCTCTTAACTCCGACAAACCTTCTTTTCTTTTAGTGGAAATTTATATGTTACATATTTATGGAACCAGGAATTAATTGTAATTTCAATGCAACAGAAAGATGATGATTAGTATTGAATAAACTTTCAATTCCAACATACAACTCGAAAGGATGATCGTATCCGAATGAATGTACAAGATATGGCTCAATTGGTGCTCTAGTCGTCCCCCTATCATTTTTTGAACCTCCTATTTATAGATGAATAATTTTAGGGTGATTTCCGTACTTTCACTCTTCATGGTAAGTGGGCAAGTTGAGGGCGGTGCGGCGGCATCGTGTAGAGCTTATCGTATTATCGGCCCTTCTGAATATGGACTGATTGTGACGCACTTCTCTTTCTAGGTATCCTTCATGTGAACTCATATTCAAGTACTTCGAGAAGATTCGCCATACCTGGTCTTTTAGAATACTTGGTAATTCGACTCTACCGATGCCTAGGTTAGATTAGGGCCCTTTGTGTTGCTTCTTGGGTTGTTTTGCTTAATTGCTTCTTGAGCCCAAATAAGTTTTCCGCCCACATCACATATCCTTATGCTCAGGGACATATCCATGGGTGACGTCAATATGAGTATAGAAGTTCCTAGTATTTCTTCAACTTCTCACAGGACTTAGTAAACTTTCTTCTTCTTTTTTTGACCCTCTCATGAGAGTTGTCATTGTTAATGATAATATTGAAGAAGTAGATCAGTAGGATTTGAGTTGTATACTAATAGAATTCCTAACACCACATTAACATATAAAACATGTCATATTGAAGAAGTAGACGTGTAGGATTTGAGTTGTATACTAATAGAATTCCTAACACTACATTAACATGTAAAACATGTCATATTGAAGTAGAAGT
>JAOWBN010041111.1:0-21590 GCA_028565015.1 Pinguicula moranensis
GTGGGCTCTTTTAAATGAGATTTAATTTAATGGACCGATAGGAATTAATTAAAGAATGAGTTGAGTAATTAAATAATTAGATTTTCCTAACTTGTAGACAATTAATCCTAGGCGATGTGCTCCGGATGCTTCACATAGGTGTGTCCCCGAATTGGATGAATCCTCGAAATGTTGAACGAAGGTGGTGCCGTGGTTAGTTCAAGATGGGATCCACGAATGAGCTCTACTAACAAGGCGGTGTTCTCCGAATGCTTCATGTAAGGTGTGTGCCAGAACGCGATGGAGAGGAGTTGATTTTGATAAACCAAGCTCTTGAGATAGGCGATGCTCAGGTGCTTTATGTAAGGCGTGTGTCTCAACGTGGTGGAGAAGAGTAGTTGACCTCGATGGAGTGGGAATCCTTCCTGGCAAGAAAGATGGATGGATAGATGATCATTTCAGGGGAGACTCAATGTGCCTTTGTTCTAGAAAAGGATTGTTTGGTATGCCAAAAAAGTTCTACATCAGTTAGAAATGGAGAGGATCATGGGTATATAAGGATAAACAAGTATATTCATTAGTATAATTCTTTTTTGGGGGTAAAAGCCCAAGAACAAAATTATGAGAGTGTATACTCAAGTTGACAATATCATATCAATATGGAGATAGATGGTGTGCAAGGTCCTTACAGGCCCAACAAGTCCTAAGAGTACATCGAAGAGAAGATCGATGGACCTCGGTATTCAACCTAGTTATCTATTAGAGGTCGAGAAGAATCACCATGAATACACAAAATCTTTCGAGCATGAGCACCTAAGGTCTCGACGAGGTTGTCCGCATGCATTCCCCCAAACAAAGTCTACTATCATCCCCAACACATAGATAACACGTAATGGCCTCCGCTCAAGGCATGCGGTTAGCCATGAAATAGCATGAGATCGAAGAAGGATGACCTCGTAGTTCTCACAGGGCCTTTGACACAGGCAAATACATCCCCCCAACAAGGATGAGACAGTTGCCCACATAACACACCTACCTCTACGAGCCACTGATAGAAGGGATAACAATCAACTGCAATCGATCAATAGTCATGCCCAAATAAGAGTACCAATATATCCCTATTTCTATTCTATAAATAGGCCTGCTCGGCCAGTGTAATGAACAAGTAATTCTCTGAGAGAAAAGTTGGGTTACTAGCCCTTCTATAATTTGGATACACTCCTGCACTCCCTTCCGAGAGTTGTATGGTGTAGATTCATGAAGCAAGGAGCAAGTTCATAGTCCCCGATTTCCCTTGGTTCCGTCTGTGGGACATTTTTCATACCCATTGATAAGCTTTCCCGACTACAACAACTAAAAAATGGCAAGAACATCTAAACACAAAAACCATCCTACCCCCACCCCTTACAAATCAAGACACGATAGGAGTCCCCTATGATTCTTTTGCATGAAAATACAAGCAGTGATGAAAACACAGGCCGTGATCCATTGCTTGCGCCATGGAAGTGTGACCTGGGTAAGCCACAGTCTACTGCAAACTCTCGCCTTCCAAATCAAGAGTAAATCTACAACAAGCGCCTAAGGAGAAAAGCAAGGCGCAAGGGACCGCTGGAGTCAACAGAGCGGAGGAACCTAAGTGATTTGAAGTTGCAATTCATGCTTCATATGATAGATATCACCCAAAAGGAGGAGGAATCGCTAATAAGTATGTACCGATTTGAGTTTGAATGTCACAAAGCCTAGGGTACACCACCTACATGGATTCCTCAAAGGGACCATGCACTAGAGGAATCACAAGTAAATCTCTTTGAAGGGGATCCTATCCCAAAGCCCTTGCGACACAACTTTTAACTGGAGAAAACTTACCAAATACGACCATTATCGAACAAAGAGGTTATCTTGCGATTAGAACGATTTCACCTTGATCCTTCCATAAAGGAGGAAATTCTAACATGTTTGCGAGAATACGAGGACGCACTCACATGGGGTTTGATCATTTCCAAGGCGTCAGCCCCAAATTAGGACTGGTTAAACGTCAACCCCAACGCGAAACCTATACATCAAAAGAAGTATAAGTTCTCCTTAGAGAAGAACCTCATCATCAAGTGCGAGGTCTAATGGCTACTTGCTGCCAAGCACATCGAGGAGGTTCAGTATACAGAGTGGCTAGTGAATGTAGCTCTAGTTCCTAAAGGAGAAAGCAAGTAGAGGATGTGCGTTGACTTCACCGATCTGAACAAGCACTGCGAAAATGATCCTTATCCTCTCCCGTCTATTGACCAGATGGTTGATGCTACTACTGAAAATGCCATCTTAAGTATGATGGATGCCTATCAAGGATACTGCCAGATTCCCCTAGCAAAGGAAGATCGCGTAAAAACAATATTTGTCACTTTGCATGGAATTTACTCCTATATGGTAATGCCGTTCGGATTAAAAAAATGCAGGGGCCACGTACCAACGAATTGTAAAATAAATCTCGCCCCCTCATTAGAAGATTGCATGAATGTCTACGCTGATGACATGCTGGTAAAAAGCCTCAAACCAGGTAAATACCTTGAACAGCTAAAAGCTTGTTTTGCCATTCTTTGTAAAATAGGCTCAAAGATAAATACCTAGAGTCCGACTAGGGAATTGAGGCTAACCCGACAAGGTCAAAGCCCTTGACAATATGCAACCACCCCCAAAACATAATTGAAATCTAGCGACTTACGGGCCACTGATTTGCCCTCAACCGATTCATCTTGAAATCAATGGACATGGCCTTACCCTTCTTTAAGTTTCTGAAGAAGAGCGAGGCCTTCGACTGGGATGAAAATCGCCAAAAGTATTTTGAACAATTGAACTACCTTCACGAAACTATTATCCTCGTCGCCCCAAAAGATTGTAAGGAGCTCCTCCTATACCTTACCATTTCTGAATAGGCAGTCAGTACAACGCTTGTCCTCGAAGAGGAAAAAGTCTAGAGGCTTATATACTATGTCAGCCGGCTATTCTAAGGAGTAGAGTAACACTACACCACCGTTGAACAATGGGCGTTGTCACCGATATCTACCTCCTGCAAGCTACGACATTACTTCAAGGCATATACCATCCAGGTTGCTATGAATCAACCCCTCAAGCAAATCCCGACGAGATCTGTTGCCTCGAGGAGATTGATAAATTGGGCAGTCAAACTAACCTAGTACGATATGTGCACAAGCCTAGAAAACTCAAATAGTAGTAGATTTCATTGCCGAGGGCACTCAAGGAGAGCAAGACGCTTAGGTATGGATCATGTACTTGGTGGAAGGCCATTGAGGGACCAGGATTATCCTTACCAACTCAGCAAGCTTGCAGCATGCACTAGCATTTGAAATCAAATTCCCCTGACCGACAATACCATCGAGTATGAATCTCTATACAGGGGGTTCGGCTAGTGCACTCCGTTGGAGTACAATGACACATAGCACATGTCGACCCACAGTTAATCCTAGAACATTTATAGGCTACCTTCGAGGTAGGGCTGGTCTAACAGCTATCAGACCACGGGACAACCCGAGGCCCGACCACATCGAGGCCTGAATCTTGATTTTTGAGAGAAATACAGGATTTTGGGCCAGGTTCGAGACTAAAATTCAGTCCCAAAATGCATTCGGGGTGGGATCGGGTTTATACCCATAACTTTACAAGACAACCCGAGTCTCATATTGTAATTAAAAAATAAAATAAAAATAAAATAATTAAGGAAAAGACAAAAGAGAAATACGATTTCATTTCATAGACACTGTCGCTAGTCGTCCTCTTCATTTTGAATCTCTGATTTATGTCTTCGTCTTCATGAAACCCTCATCCTATGACCTTTCCCTGCCACACGCCGATTTCACCTTAGAAACAAGAATCAATAATCACAAAACCCTTTTCCCATCCGGCGAGCTGTCTCCCTGCATCCTTCTGCCTGATTCAAGGTATCCTACAGGTTGTGTCCCTTCATTTCGCAAAGTTGAAATTTTTATTGGTTTCTTTAAATTGTGAAGATTTTCAATCTGAATTTGTAGCTAAGGGCACTATTTTGACTGTTTGAATCAATTAATCATGATTATTGTTTTTTTTGCATATTTTGAAACTAAGGCCACGACTTTTTTTTGCAGATTTTGAAACTAATTTTTTTGAAGATTCTGATGGTATAATTGCTTTTTTGATATTAATTCTTTTTATATTTTGTTGTTTTGCATTGATGTTAACTAGTTGTTTTGCATATGATGTTAACTAGTTGTTGTTTTGCATAAGATGTTAACTAGTTGTTGTTTTGCTATTTTCAAATTATCACCATCATTTTGCACTAGATGCATAGGATGTCTTAAGATTTTGCCGCTAGGTGGACTACCTTTTGCATCTAGTTAGTTGCATTTAAGTGTGTATGCCTTATGCTGTTTTGATATTTACTATGTGCATCAAGGCATAGGATGTGCACTAGTTGTTGTTATGTTGTTTTGCTATTTTTAGATTATCACCATCATTTTGCTATCACCTTTGATGGACTTTTGCTGTTTTTTTAGATGGCAAACATTGAAGAGTCAGAACATGAGAACTTCGATGATACAATGTCGCCACCACATACGGATGTTGAAATGGATGAAGAAGAAATAATAGTTACAACAACAGCTAAAAAGAGAAAGACAACCCAACCATTGTCAAAGGTTTGGAAAGATTTCATAAAATTAGACACACTTGAAGGGGGTCGTAAGAAGGCCAAGTATAAGCATTGGGATCCTATTTTTTGCTGTGATAGTAGAGCGATGGGGACTTCGGGTATGTTGAGACATATAAACAAAACATATTGTGGTATTAAACGAGGCCCGACTATCGTTGACTACCTACAAAGGATGATCACGCATAATGCTTCTATTACTTCCGATATGATTAAAGGAAATATGATGTTACAAAAGTATGATGAGGCGAGAGCTCGCAGGTTACTGGGCAATTATATCATTGAGGAAGAACAACCATTTATGTTTGTGCAAAAGCTTGATTTCATAAAGTTCGCCCATGGTCTTGAGCCGAGGTTCAAAATGATATCCATGAGAATAGTTACTCAAGATTGCATGGGTGCATATGTGGCTGAGAGGATTAAGTTGATGTCACAACTTAAGAATTGAATTTGAGGGTCAACTTGACCATGGACACCTGGACATCAATTCAAAATATTTCCTATGTGCGTTACAACACATTTGATAGAAAAAAAATTGGATTTTACACAAAAAAAGTTATCGGTTTTAGGAAGATTGTCAGTCACACTGGTATAGCGATGTCAATGGTGATAGAACACGTATTGAAGGAATGGGGACTTGATAAGGTTTTGATGAGCACCGTTAACAATGCATCGGTCAATGATACATGCTTGGGTGAGTTGAGGAAGAACATGATTGAGATTGAGATTGAGATTGACTTTGATGCAATGAAGGATTATTCAGATGTTGAAGTGGACAAGGAGTTATTGGATGAGTTGAGACACAGACAAATCGATGAGTATAAGAATGTGAAGGGTGGTGTTCTATTAGGACACAATAATTTGCACATGAAATGCTCGGCACACATCTTAAACTTGATTGTTCAATATAGATTAAAGGAGTTACGCACAACCACTTGTGAAAATGAGAACAATGTTTAAATATGTGAAATCTTATCCTCAAAGAGAATAATCTTTCATGATTTTTGTGGAACATGTTGATAAGGATGAATTATTTAGCTATGGTTTTCTGCAATTAGATGTTTGTACCAGGGGAACTCAACCTATACAATGCTGCAATCCATGGACAAAAATCAAACTGCCTTGCAAAATATGTTGGTGTTGGATGATGGCCTAAAGGGGGTTGTGACTGAGAGGGGAAAGGATAGAAAAGGAATGGGGTCGGGTCAACCAACCAGTAGTGATTGGGAACGCTTCAAAACATTCATCATCTTCTTAAAAGTCTTTTATGAAACCACAGTGACATTCTCTGCTTCAAACTCATGCATTTCTAATCTCTTTTTCAAAGAGTTGTACAATCTTAAGAGGCATTTAAATACATTCATGGGGAGCCAAGACCCATTCGTTAGAACAATGGTAAAGAGAATGCATTAAATGCACGTAAAATATTAAAGGAAACTCTTTGCTGAGCCATCAATTCGTCTAAATAGGTAATGATCGTATTTTACTTTGTTAATGCATATATGATATATATGTATTTCTTATATGTTGCTCACTTATTTTAATTATATACAGATTCTTGTTTTTGACAACTGTTCTTAAATCGAGTTGAAAAATCTGTTGGTTTGAGTTTTGGATGCCAAAGAAGATCACCGAGTTGGAAATTACCACAACCATTGCATTGGTTAAGAAAATAAGGGATGATCTTTTTGTTGAGTACAATTCCCTTTATGGTGAATCTCCTAATGGACAACGAGTGGGTACAAATGATGACAAGTACGCAATTCAATAAAAATATAGAATTGGAGATGTACCAACTTGCAGGAGTAAAACCTCTTAAATGCGCAATCTTAGAGTAGTGGAAAGCAAATGAGGCCTGGTACCATGTGCTTGCAAAAATGACACGCGATGTTCTTGCAATTCCTGTATCAATAGTGGCTTTAGAATATGTGTTTAGCATGGGAAGACGTATTCTTAATGCATTTCAAAGCTAATTATCCCCGGGAATAGTAGAGACTCTGATATGTACTCAAAATTGGTTGAGAGATAACAAGGAGGCATGTTATCGAGATCAAGATGATGGGACATAAGACTTAGAGACATATACAGTTTACAAAGGTGATATTTATTTGATTTTAATTTGTCTAAATTAATTAACCATTATAATTATTTAAATACATATGCTATTTTTTATTAATGCAGAGATGAAATTGAAGCCTGAAGTTATGTTTGAGGGGATCAGCAGCTTACGCATCCGCGATGAAGATATTGCTTTTTGCAATTGATAATTATAACAGTATAACTTGCTCAGTTAGTTTTGTTGGACTTTGTCTTTTTAACTATATTTTCATTTTGGTGTTTTGTTGTTTGAATTATGTTGTGTTGGTGTTTTGAATTATGTTGGTGTTAGTATTTTGAATCATTTTGAACTATGTTGTTCAAGCAAGAAGGGTTCAAGCTAAAAGAGTAATTCTCCATCCCTTTTGAAATCTATGCATGAGCTTTGTTTGAATGATGTTGGTTTCTGATATGTTTTGTTGGTTGTTTAGCTCGAAGAGAAAAGATTAGTGAGGGGATGAAAATCTTGCAGGAGTTAGTTCCAGGGTGTAACAAGGTAATTCATCTTTCTCCCCTCTCATAGCCTATGTAACTATGTTAGGTAAATGGGTTTAAAAATCTTGCAGGAGTTGGTTTATGATATGTTTGTTTGACTTTGTTTCTTCAAAAATTGATGGTCTAGTCCTAACCATGAAACTTGAAGCTGTAAACTCAAGGCTGAATCCGACTATAGAGGGTTTCTGATATGTTTGTCAGGGGATGCATTGCCAATGGACTTATTTACTTGCATTTGATTCTTGCAATTACAATAATTGATGCCATTGCCAATGGACTGATTTACAGAATTACAACATTTGAGGAAGAATCCATTTAATTATTTTGTTTTAATTATTTCACAAATAATTTTTTAAGAATGATTTAAAAAAATTGGGGGTGGGAAAACCCAAGGCCTAAAGTCCCAAAAATGTTTGGGATTTTGGGCCTTTGGTCCAGACGAATACTGGGAAAGTAGTCCCATTCCAAAAATGGGACGGGATTGGAATTTAGGTATACCCGAGCATGAATCCCGATTGCCTAGTCCTACTTCGAGGCAAAGAACACCACGTTTCTCAACTACCTTCAGGAGCTCAAAGAACATGTTAAATGGTTTGTAATCTTTGAACTCAAGTAGGTTCCTTAGGAGGAGGATTCCTAGGACGACATACTATCTTGGGTGGGACCTGCTTGGAAAATGGAGACGTAGAAACAATACACATGCAGACCCTACAGAGCATTGCCATCACACCTCTCGTGACAATTAATTTAATCAAGGAGGAACCACACACGTAACTTGAAAGACCTCGAGGAGCATTTTCGATTGCCTGTTCATTTAATCAGTTGGGAATCGACCACATAGGGACCTTGCCACAAACAAGCGGGCAAAGGAAATTCATAATCTTGGCCATCAAATTATTCAGCAAATAGGTAAAGGCCGGCACCCTGACCCAGATTTTTGAAACTAAGTTCATAAAATTCCTTTGGAAAAACATATATTGCCATTTTTGGCTCCATCTCATTCTAGTATCCGACAATGGCACACAGGTGCAGGAAAAGTGGATACAGGAATGGTGTGAGGATATACGGAATATGGATAAAGTAGAACTTCACCTTGGTATACAACCCTCAAGGCATTGGATAAACTGTGGTCACCGACAATGGAGTAACAAGAAAGCTTTTGAGGATAGCAAAGGAGGACGAGCCGAGGAGTTACCTCGGCTACTATGGAGCTATCATACCATTCATAGAATAACTATGGACAAACCCATTTTGCCCTCGTCTACGGGTTCGAGGCCATAGCTCCAGTAGAGCTAACAATCCATACCCTACAAATCCAAGGCTACGAGGAGAAAGAGAACCAAGAGGCACGTTACCTGGACCTCAAAATGTTTGAGGAGAAAAGTGAACAACTAGAAAGCAATATTCGTAGGTATTAGGAAGCCGCCAAGAGAGCTTACGATAAAAATGTAAAACCAATAGCTTTTGAAAAGGAGGATCTGGTATTCCAAAAATGAAAAATGCGCTCAAGGGAGCAAGGACCTAATTGGTAAGGGCCCTAAACGGTAGCTGAGGCACAAAAAAATGGATCCTGCCTTTTGGAAACAATGGAAGGGAGTATCTTCAAAAGACCATGGAATGCTAACAAACTAAAGAAGTACTATTGGTAAGGGAGGATAGATGACGCATCTCCTCACCTTGTATCCTCTTGTCTTATATCCTTGCTTATCTATCTTAATAGTGCCTATACGTTTGTCATATAATTTGCCGGAGGAACGATAGTAGGAGTACAACTCCCCTTTCGAGTAAATATTGTGGGTAAACAACTTTGGAAGATGCCGTTGTGTTCGTCCATCAGGACCGACATACAATGCATCATTGATATATCTCATGGTCGAGTTGAGGAGCTCGATGGCTCCCCTAAACAAGAGAGAAATATCAGTGAGGCTAGCACACACTCCCTACAAAAGAAAAAGAGAAAAAATAACAGGGAGGTTAACACTGAGCTCCGCATGTGAAATGGGAACCCCATACGAGCAACTATCATATTCTTTGTGCCAGGTAAGAGGATGTTGTCGTGCTCCTTAGAGGAGAAGGTACAACAACCCCTCGCGCTCAAGGTATTTCATAGGTTCAATAACAGAGGGCGTAACTAAGCAACACCCCTTCACGCCCATGGAAATACTTGAGTTTAATAACATAGTGGAAGAAATACAACAATCCCTCACGCTCGAGGTGTTCGTGGGTTCAATAACAAATGGCAAAACTGAGTGACACCCCCTCACGCCCACAGAAACACCTGAGTTCAACAACAGAGGGGTAGAAATACAGTGAGTATATAATAACTTCTCTCATACTTAAGGGATTAAATTTCAAATTTAAAAGAAAAAAACATGGACTTCTATTAGTAGGACAAGGGAAGGACCCCTTATAATCCAGCGATAATTACCTGAAAAATAGTTGAAACATACATTGGCATAAGACTACGAAAATAATAGAGTTGCCTTCCTCAAACATGGATATTTACAGTTGGTTGGAAAATCTATCCATACTATGTCTACCAAATATGGGAGATTCAGTTGAAGAACATATGAGGAAAATGGACAGCTATGTTAAATGACCCAAGCCCAAAAGACAGGAAATATTACAAAGGAGGGAGTTCTAAAAATGTAGGAGGAAGAGGGAATTTACACCGTCCTATTGACAATCCTTACCCACCTACGCATCTCCTCTTTCAGAGGCTCATGGACAAGTTCACAAGTCATCTTCAATTCCTAATAAGGTTGAAGCTCCTCAAACATTACATCTAACGTGAATTTTTGCTCGCGGAAGATAAACGCGGAGTTGAGAAATTATTCTTGCACAAAATGACACATGAAAATAATGAAAATAGTGAACCGACCGAATTGAAGAGCATATACAAAATCAGAATAAGTTATGGAAAGAAACGAAGATGGAAGAAACGTAATATACCAAAGAAACCAAATCAAACATGAAACATTAACCCCTAGCCAACTACTAATCTAGTAATTAACGCAAACCAGATGTTCAATTTAATGACTACCCGATGATCTACTCTATGATAAATTCGAGTATCACAGAACCAACATTTGCATGAATCTTAAGATGCATTCAACCTAATTCTCTTCAGAATAGGAATGTAAATAAATAAAGAGATTTTTCTCAGGTTCACAGAACATTCATAAAATCATGGGTGTTTTACAAGACTCAAAACTTGCCTTTATATAGGGAAAGATATGACCTAGAACTAGGATTCTATTTTCTATATTTATCAGGACTCCTAATTTAAATTGAAAAAAATAGAAATTTCCTAAGTAAATAATCCTTCCTACTGTAATCCCTAAAAAATGGGAAATTACATACTTAACTAAAAATTTGAAAATCTCACTCATTAATGAACTAATATAATAAGAAAAATTAATGCTCTTCCTTGGCAGTTACGAGCAGGGGCAGTGACTTCCTACACGTACAATATCTCATATGCTCGATCTGATCTCTATAAATCGCATGCAAAATTCCAATTTGAAAACAATATGTTTTGGAACACATAACTCATCATCGAACCATTATAATTTGATTGCTTTCAGTCAAAATATTGATTGATAAGTCCCCTGACACTAGGTAAAATTTCAGTTCGATCAGAATACGTTAAGACCTCCAATTGCCAACAAAACGGGGACTATGCAGTGCTTCGAGTAGGAGATCGTAAATGCACACAAAGCAGTCTATTTTGAAACCAATATCTCACAATCGGACAAATTAAATCTGGTCTCCTTACATCAGAAAGACGCTCGCTCAGTCTTCTAACTCTTGTTAAATTTGCAAACCAATCCGATCAAGTTTGCACCTTCGATTGGCAAAAACCATGGAAATGCACTTTACAATAATTCACATCACAAATTTCAACTACTTTAAACCATGCAAAAATCCAAATACATCTTGAGCCTTGAACATTCACATCAGCATCCATCCAGATATCCAAGCGAGTCCAGTTATACGTCGTTCCACTCTTCTCTAACTTCTTGATAAGCAGTTTCCAGTACTGAAGGCTTGCCTTCCCCACATCATCCAGGAAAATCCGCTCAAAGACAGGGCTTCTAAAGCATTCCTCGAGACACTCAAGATGCTTGTATTTAATCGCCTCAAGTTCCTCTCTTTGAGCCTGAAGTTGGCATACTAGCTTGGCCTTCTCCTCAGCTCTCTCATGCCCCAGTCACGCCCCTTCAAGAAGGCGCAACTCCTACCGCTCTTTCTGCAACTCTTCATAGAGAAGCATTCCAACGAAACCTGATTCTCCGCCAAAAAGACCACGGACTACACGAGTTCACCTAGTTAGCAAAAAGGAGACAAAAATCACAAATGATAAGAGCAAGATCCCTTACCTGTCGGTGATTTCTCACCACCATCTTCTCTATGGTCCCTGAGACTGAGGCACCTCACTCCATACCTAGGACATCCAGTCGTGCATTTCTAAATTTTGTAAGATATTAAGGAGCTCGTTTTCAGCTGGCGCTTTCCCCACCACGGCGAAGAGCTCACTGATACAACTTGTCAAAGACCTTGTTCAATTCCTCAAGACTTATTGGTTGCTTAAATTGAACTGGGCAAAGAGGACCCAATGGAGGCATGTAGAGAGGGAGCAATTCATTCTCCTGTACTAGGCTACCTTTCTCCCTACTTAGACGAATGAAAATGCTCCAAGGGAACATGTTTCATGGACGAAAGCAATGTTGAGGTACTTGGAGGCCATCAAAATGGGACATCTCGAGACAAGGGTCTGGAACTATACTGGAAGCATGGGGCATGTTCCCCTTATTCCTCTAGAGAAGAAGACCCTAAGAATGAATGCCGCGTGAGAAGTTCTCCCCCCTTCCTAAGACCCTGCTGGAGCTATCTGAATTGCCTTCTCTTCCATGATGTGAGTAGCACAAATAAAAAAGGGGCTCGTCTAAACACAAAGTTGGAGTCCTTCATTCGAAGAATACAATTGCCTTTACATAAAAAGCCTGATCACTTAAGGGGAAAGGAGAAAGTCATGCTCATACTAAAACCTTCTCGTCAAAATATATAGGTCATCCAAGGCAAAGGCATCACTAGTTCTCAAAAAGGCCGTTAGGAATCAACTTGGGACTGGGCTCAAGACTCTCCAGGCTTTCACAGTGAGGTGTGTCAAAAAATTGGTCCATATGGAGCGGAGGGTAGAAAAAAAAAGAAGCTCGACATCCAATCATTCGTAAGAGCTGGAAGAGAGCTAACTATGTCTACATCGGAGTGGGAAGATTCCTAACTATGTCCATACTAGAGCAGGCCTAAAGGAGATGAAAGATCAGGAAAAGCAGTGAAGAAAGTAAAAACAGTCCAAAGCGAAGGATTTATTCTCAAAATGTTCACAAACTACAAGGAACAACGCAAGGTGGGTATAACTACTCGGGGGAAGCTGAAAATGTGTAACTCAATTGAAAAAAATGAACTTCCTAATAGGAGAACACGGGGGAAAACGAAATCCTCCACAAAGTTGAGCCTCAAAAATGGTAAAATGATGAGGAAGGGTAGAGAATACAATATTCAGGAGTTGGCTGGACCAGCATAAATCTCATATGTATATGGTACCTCTCGTGTACCTCATACAGCCTCTCTCAAGTCATATTCTATTGAATGGCCATGAAAGCCACTAGGCCCGTGGGATTAGTAAAAGGAAGATGAGTCACTAAATCACCAGGCAATAGATCCAACTTGCCTCCCAGAGGATTTTCCAGTGGAAAATTCCGATTGCCAGAGAGGGGAGCCAATTTGGTCCCTGCATTTGACAATTGGAAGTTACGCTCCTAGACTTATGCTTGTTTGGCATGACCATGATCTTCTACTATTTTTTGATTACGAAAACCTTAAAACACAATGATAGGAGGAAGACAGCAAAGGGACGAGTCTGGATAAATAGGTATATTCGGCCACTATAGAAGTAGTTGGATTATCCAAATGAGTCGTTGTTAGTGTTGTGCCCTAAAGCCAATCACCCGGTGCCATTGTGTCAACACTTTTATATAATGCATATTGATTAGTGGCAACCTTCATTATTTGTTCTTTTTCCTGTATAATTATTGCATATCAAATAATGAAGCCCAAGTATTGATAACTTAGAGTGGATCACAAAGAGTTGTAATGATGAGATCAATACTAAATATCCCTAACAAAAGTATTAGTGAGATAGGGTATCACTAATATGGATAGGTTAACATGTTCTAAACCACTTTCTTATTAAAGGAGTTGTTGATCTCATCAACTATAGTGTAGAGACACCTAATTAGAACATGGATGCTTGGAGTTTACAAGTGCATTGGATTGACCCAATTAGAGTTTACCATATTGTCAATGGTAGATATTCTAATAAATAGTAGGTTAAGTGATTCTTATACTTGAGATCACAATGGAATCTTGAGTATGAATGTCACTCTTTAATTCTATTCAAAGTTACACCGTAAATGTGCAACTATGGATAGTTTTGGGGGTGATATGAAATATGGAAGGATTGTGAGTGATCAATAAAAGATTCACCACTCCTAAATAGTTGGGTGAAGATATCCCTAGGGCCAATTGTAAGCGATCATGATGAATCTTTTGATCAAAGCAGGAGTTTGGTTGTAGAAGAGTTTTTAATCAATACTCAATGACCATGATCACCAGTACAATAAATCTAAAACATATATTAAAGCGGACGACAAATAACATCTATATGCTAGATAGGAGTATTTTGAGTTGAAGGGATAAGACACAGGAACTAGTTCTTGAAAGGGATAGTTTCCTAATATGACTATTCTAGATACTTGGGTGCCCATGACTTATTGTTAGATGTCACTAATGGTCTATGGTCATGAATTAGTGATTAATTAATGAAAGGAGTTTAATTGATTAACCATAATGAGATTATGTCCATTCATGGTCCATTGCCAAGCTATTGAGAAACTATAGGGTCACACACATTAACATCAAACTCTTGAGGGGCCGGAATGTATTGAAGGAAGAGTTTAGAAGCCAAATTTGAGTATTTGATACTTCAAGGACTTAAATATAATTATTGGGTCCTAATCATAAATATGAAATGTTTAGGGGATGTATTTTATTACATCAAAAACTTGCATTAGTTGGATTTGAGGTGGAAGGCATTAACTCATGGAGATGAGATAGTGGAATGTTACTACACATTCATATATGAAATATATGACGTTAGTGGCCATTTTCTTCCAATTGAATTCCTGCAATTGTTGCTTGTCCAATGAAAATGCATGTAATGGGGTGTTCATATACAAAGAGTTGTATATGTAATGACTTAGTGGAAGTCATCTACAAAACCATGGGGTTGTAAAACCATGTCACAAATGTATGGTTGAGATCAAATGTTGATTCATTAACTTGGACATGTGTTTGTATCTCAAGGCCATGGCTAACTATATAAATACCTTAATACATCCATATGTAAAAAAGTTGATGCATTTGTGTGTCTTGATAGAAGAAAGAAGAAGTGATCTCTCTAGTTTCTCACACTGCCCATGAGTAGCTTTGAGAAAGGAGGTGAAAGATTTTGATCTTACTTTTCATCTTCTTGAACCACAAATTCAGGAGCTAGCACTCCAAATACACACATATATTGTTATATAAAGTGTTGTATAAGCCTTCAAGAGTTGTGGTGGTGTGGACTTCCATATATAGTTGTCACTTGAGCCCCTCCAACAAGGAGACTACCTTGAAGGAACTTTGAAGAAGCTCCAAAAAGGTATAACTTCCTCCTTACTTATGTATAAAAGTTATGTAATCAGCAAAGATCTATGGTTTTAGGACTCTTTAAGTTTTTGTTATGCACACACTAAATTTACTCTTTCGCTCCACTTTCATGTTTCATGACACATAGTATAACAATGAGTTCCTACAGATGGTATCCATCAGAAACTGACAGATGCACAAAAGTAGAAATAGCATGAAAGACGAACTGCCACAGGAAGAAGTTGAAGCAGTGAGCGAGGGAAATGAACGAAGCTAGGAAGATTAATAAAGTTCAAGGGCAATAAATATATAATCCTTAAACTTGGGGATTCATGATGTGAAAGGTAAAAAATTTGGCCAAAGGCCCATCAAATACAACTTATTTACAAAAGGCCCAAAACGAAATCACATCGAGGAGAATAATCGATGGATCTTAGTGTTCCACCTCGGTCCTACCCTATTAGATGCCTAGGATGATCACTCTGAATACACATAAAACCTTTCAAGGACCAGCACCTGAGATCCCAACTGGTTGTCCACATGCATTTCCCCGACAAAAATGTCCCCTTCCCTGCGACAAAGAGATAACACGTATTGGCCGTTGCCCACAAATGTGGCATACGGCTAGCTTTGACATTGCATGATCTCGAATAGCAATGACCTCGTATCACTCACAAGGCCCTAGAGGCAGGAAGATACATCCCCCGACAATGATGAGCAATCACCGCCTGACACACCTATCTTCTCGAGCTGCCGACAGAAAGGATAACAAGCAACCGCAACCATCCATAGGTAGGTTCAACGGTTAACAATCATGTCAATGTAAAATTACTAATCTATCCCTATATGTATTCTACAATAGGCATGCTCGACTTATATAATGGACAAATAATTCTCAGAGATTAAAGTTGAGGTATTCCAACTCTTTGTATTCTTTGGGCACATGCCAATGAGGGAGATAAATTTTCTTATATAATGGAACTTAGGGCCTGTTTTGCGCAGGGTTCTTAACATTATAATTGGCTTATAAGCACTTTTTTTTTCTTCAGAAAATCAGTGTTTTGTGCAGGCAACCTTCTACTACTTATTCTTATTTTAAGAAGGTAAACCTTCTAAAAAATAAGCACCTCAATACATGATTTTTTTCCTTCTTAAAAATTAGAATGACATATTTATAATTTTCTCAAATTTTAAAATAAATTTCGTGCCATTATTACCTGGGCCCGTGCCCAACATGGACCTGGAACGGACCCGGCACGGACCTGGACCTGGAATGGACCCGGCACGGCGGCCCACCCGTCTTCTACGGGCCGTGCCCGTGTCGCAAAAATGCAACCCTGTGGCACGACTGGTCCAAAAAATTTCAGACCCTCCGAGATAGCCCGGTCGGGTCCGAAAAATTAATCTACTGTTAATTTTGATAATATAAAATTAAAATATAATTTTAAATAATTATCTTTTAAGTACTTTCGGAAAACACCTATCCTTCTAAAATTAAGAACAAGTAGTAGAAGAAGAAGTAGAAGAAGGTCTGCGCAAAACAGGGCCTTAGTCTTAGATACTAGTTTTCGATTTTTATCAACTTTTATTCTAACTGCTATTGCTATTTTGAACTACTTTTGAATAGAACTGGCATTGCCACCGTCACCGCCACCGCCCAATCGGCTGATGGTGTCAATATCAAATTCCACCACCGCTGAATTATTGGTGGCGGTGGCGATACCGCCGGCCAACCCTGTCGATTCCGGTAGCGTATGTCTCGAATGAACCCTTCCAGAGATGGTATGTGGCAAGGCCTGACAGGTGATGCCCGATCTACCCGGGTTTGTGGTGAGTCCACCGGCATGATAGATGGGCCATTATGAGCTTATCTTCAGGCTAAATGAATAGCTTGTTTATTTTTGTATTTGAAACAACACGTGGCCTAACTACCATTTCTGTCCATTTTCTTTTTGTATTATTTGTTTTCTTTGAAAAGCCATTCAGTTTAAGGTTTTAGACTTTTAGTTGTCTCTCGCTTTTCCCTCCGTCTCTTGGTCTCAACTCATAGTCGAATTGTCTCCGTCTTCTCTCTCGAACTCTTTATTGATCTCGAGCTCGACGGTTGCAAACTTCGGAGTTTATTTCTCTCTCCCTTTAGGTGTTCGCTCGGGAAGTGATGTAAGTCGAGGTTTGAAAACTGATTTCTTGTTTTTCTGATTTTCGAGTTTTTGGTGTTAAAGAGTGTTGGTTTGAGTCTTGACGTTTTATCAGAAATGGCATGGAGAGTTATATGTGTTCTATGGCCTAAATACTTGATTTTTATTTATAGTATGAGATTCCGTGTACCTTTTTTGCTTCTATGTATTATGTAATCCACTGTTTTTCATCCTCTACCATGAAAGCTGGAAATAGAACTGTTTGGTGTTTGTCGTGTCATCTCCTGCAGCAATCTTGAATTATTTTTTTACTGATAGTTGTTTTAGATTGTAGAGTAGAAATATATATCAGAGAATATGAGAATCCGTGCATGGTTGATAAAATTATATCTTCGCTAGGATTGGTTGATAAAATTAGTCAATAGATTCTGAGAGCTGGATAGTACAAACTCATATAATTAATTGAAGGACGGGAAAATTTAGTCTCAAATGGAAACTACTCTTCAGAGTAAAATTATTGTTTTCATTATCTATCTTCTAGTGAACTGTTTCATGATCTGTATTGGCATGAATTGTACAGAATATGAGATTCCGTGTATCACCAACTGGAACACGAACATAAACTTGGCTTTATTCTATGTTCTAGCATGAGTTGTAGTGTGGATAGTTGGGATTTCGTATTCTTTTCATTATCTGGTTCCTGGAAGAGTAATAGAATAGTCCTGGCTTGGCGATTTGCTCTGTTTTGTTTCAACTTTCTAGAGTTTGTACTTCAATTCTCAATCATTGAAATTGGCTTGTGGCATAGGCTTGTTTTTGTTTAGTTGTTACCGACATTCTTGACTTTCTTTGGCCTTCTTTACTGATTTTAGGCAAATTGAAATCTTTTCTCACTTTACACATAATATTTGTTGAATTCCACCATGCATGTGACATTTTACAGAATTTCATTCTGTCTCAGACTGGGTTAGGTTCGACTTTCAAGTTTCAAGGGGTTTTTACTTTCGCAATTAAGATCTTCATTAACATTAATGAATCCTTTAATTAAGGTGACCATTAATTAGGGTGATCTAACTCCTTTGACTCCTGTTCAAGGAGCTCCGAAAGTTGCTTGCTCCTCAAACTCGGTTCGAGGCATTTTAAGATTAGGGTGTGTTGGAATGAGCTGGTTGCTTTAATACACTTCTCCCAGGCCATTAGTGCAGAATCCTTTTATGTGAATGGATTTCTGAATATCTGTGCTTTCAGGTCTGTGTGCGCATAATGCATATTGTTCTTGTCGTAGATAAAACTGTTGGTGCATAATTTCACTTAATTTTCTTGTTGTGCTTGATATTGATGACAGTTTATAATTTATCTGCTTCACTAGTAGCATCTCTTACTTGTAAAGTTGAATTCTTACTTGTAGAATGGATGCTTCTGCTTCGGAAGGTTATCAGCCGCCACCGGGGTTTGTGGAGGATATGAGAGGTTCTAATTGATCTCAACTTAACTGACTCAAAAGAACTTTGGCTTATTCAATGGTCCATTAATCAAGTACGATCCACCTTACATATCCGTGGTCACAAATTGCTCGATATATTCGTCTTACCATATGGGATAATACTAGTTGTTATTGTTACTGAATTCTGTGTTGTCTCTTCCTTTTGAAGATGCTTCTGGTAATTTGGTTTGACTTCATTGTTATGTCATGTTCTCTCCTTAATTCTTCTTTTCTGATTACTACATTGGCTCTCCATTTCAGGAAAATCATACGACTTGGTTTGTTCCAAATCCCAAGGTCCTCAACCAATAGTTATCTTACCTTCTGCTGTTTTGGCTGTTTCGGCTTTGCTGCAGAACTTGGTTCGGAGAAGGTGAAGTATGAGTGGACATCAGTTAACGCTCCATTGGTGATAGAATAGCTATTATCATGCTACAAAACGTGCTGTGCTTTGAGGCTTCAGACTTCTGGATCCTGAGGGGCATCGAGCATGGACTGCTCATAGGAAAGAAACTATGTGGAGACTGAAACGTGTAATTGCTACATTGCTCGAGCAATTCGAATACTGTTATGCTTTATTTGTTGTTGTTTTCTCTATGATTGGCCTTACTTCATCCTATTCCTGCATGCTGCAATAGAGTTGTATACGCACACAAAATGAGCTAACATAGTCTAGATGGGTAATTGGGTAATTTAACCCTATTTAACTCATAAACCTAGATAAATCGGATTTGTAAACTCCGGCACCAAACAAGGTTGTTGTCGCTTAGCGAAATCAGGATTGCCATACCAAACAAGGTTACAAAAATGGGAATCAACCTTAATCAAATTTTAACCCGTAGCCGGTTTAAAATAAACCGGCTACCAAACACAAAGAGAATAAGGAAAGCATCACAGGATCAAGAGTTTCATTTGCCTGGTTCCTCTTGAGAAAAAGAATCAATCTAAAGTCCAGTTGCTAAAGACTGAATTTTACAAAATGCTCAGCGTAACCATCATTGAAACTGCTGACAAACCTCTGGTTTGCAAGAAATTGTCTGCGTGCTAGAGTAGTTTCCAAGTGAAGCTCCTTTAACAGCAATGGGCAAAGCTTCTCTCACAATACCTCAACCTCAACCCCAACCCCAATGGGCAAAGCTATAGCCTACAGGTGTTGGTGGAATTTTTCGAGTGGCCAGACGCACAAAATTCGTCCACTTCTTTGTCACCGAAATTTAATATTTTTTAATATATTATGCCTATTATATATAATGTATATTTATATGTATATGTGTAAGTATATTTAAGCATCATTTAACTGTTAACAGTTAATTTTTTTTATATAAACACTAAATTTCTAGATTAATTTATTAAGCTCTTAAATAAATACTAAATTTAGTATTCTCGAATAATTATATTATATTTATTTTCTTTTCATCTCTTATTTTGTTATATGATATGTTTTTTGGAAATAAAATATATTATCCTAGATTTCCAAAATAAAATTGATCTTTTTGGAAATCTCAAATAATATATTATAATATATTTAATAATAAATTAATATTAAAAAATAATATAAAAACTATTAAAACCACCTATTTATTTCTTAGTGAACTTACACAATTAGGGATACTACCTAGTTGATGGTATCTATCTTAATTGGCCATTATTCGTGAAAACTATTCTGTCCCCAAGTCGAACACAAGATCGATTGTTTAGAGCATACCTAGAGAGCATGTGAACGGATATAGAGCGTATATTCGGTATTCTCCAATGTCACTTTCAGATTATTAGTAGGCTAACACACTCATGGTTTAGATCTCAATTAAAAGAAATAATGATTGCTTGCACAATCTTTCACAATATGATAGTCAGAGGTGAAAGACATGCAATTTACTCTCCAAACTCCAATCCAAAAATTGAGTACGGGAATGCACAACCTGTATTCATGGAAAATGAAAGCGATCTCAGGCTGTCGACATATTTAGGTCGGGTGGAAGTGTCCTGGGATAAGATTAAAGCCAAGCAATTGGAACTATCTAAAATAAACATGTGTAGCTAATTCAAAATGAAGGATTTGGGATGTCCAAGTTATGTTTCCTGAATCCGGTTTATTTGCGAACATGATGGGGTCACTGAGTCTGGTGTCCATCCTAGCCCGATATATCGGGCAAAAGGGATTCGACCCTTCTTTTAATCACTATTGTGACACACGTATATATGAATCCAGGGGCGGAGGCAAGGGGGGACCACGGGAGCCATGGTCCCCCAAGATTTAAAAAAAATTATATATGTAAAAAAAAATATTTTTGCAGTTTGGCCCCTAAAATATTGTAATAATACTTATTTTGAGTTAATTGGCATGGTTTTGTAACTCATTACAATATCAGAGCTATAACAATTTTTCCGTTGCTATTACTCTAAAGATCATCCATATCATGTCTAAGGAGGTTGACAACCCCGCGAGGAAGAATCTTGTTCTCGTCGGTGATTCACCACCAATGTCGTCTGGCCCGTATCATATTTCTTCCTCTTCCTCTTCTCGCCGTTTTAGAGAGAGAGTCTCTTGCCTCTCTCTAACCTCCAGTGACTGGTCGGAGGGGCACCGCTGCACTCCTCCGATGGCCGTCGTCGTGTTTTCTTTGCCGCTCGCCGCCTGATGCCCTCTGGCACAGGTGTGCGCCGGAGGGAGCGTCGGGGTTGCGCCGGAAGGAGCGTTGGGGTTGTGCCAGAGGAAGCGCCAGAGACAGTTGGACGTGATTGATGATTTTTCATCAAAAATTTATTATTTTGCTCAACTACCAAAAGACATGAAATCAGTTTATAGTACTTTTTAAAACCTTTCTAAGGCTCTGTGTATATATTTAGAAGTAGATCACGCTCCATCTACACTCTCCAGTCTCCAGGGTAGGGATGTGATTGGCTTCTTTTTGCATTTGAAATATCAGTAACAAATCAATGAAAATTTGTTCAC
>JAOWBN010041221.1:0-21579 GCA_028565015.1 Pinguicula moranensis
AGGGATGATATCTGGTGTGATATTTTCCTCCACCTCGACATTAAAACAAGTAGTCTCATTAGCATGAGAGATCAAGCAAGGGAAACCATTCAAGACATTGTTAACATGAGCATCTGAAGTATTATCAGTGGGCAGTCTAAGAGGGTTATGAGTAAAGTCCACCAATTCTTTCACCACTGCAACATTAGTTTTTGGTGATTTATCCTGATTTATTTCCCCTTCCTCCACAATTATACTTTCTACATGAGCTTCACAGTAATTGTTGTGTGTGGGCCTTATTTGAGCATTTGTGCGAGAGTGAATTTGAACTTGTGGGGAAGCTATTGTACCTTGGCCGGAGGTTGATGCCAGGTTATTGACCTCAACCTCCGTTGACACTGGAGCTGCTTGAAGAGTCTTGTGGGAGACCTTTTCTTTAGCAGCGTGATGATGTTCCAGGGGGATTGCCTTTGGTTTATAGACTTTTGTAGACTTGCCTGCTATATCTTTGAGGTGAGGGGGCTTCACTGCCTTCTTCTATTGGGATCAGGTGGTAGTTCTGGATGCAGTACCTTACATAGTTCCCTGGAGTGTCCTTGTCGCATACAATGTGTGCAATATTGTAGGAACTTTTCAATATGTAGCGCTTGCCAGAATCCTTCCATTCCTTCTGCCTCAATGTATAACCTTTTCACTGGAGGAATTAAGAGATTCATCTCCACACAGACCCTTGCAAGACTTGGCCTTGAAAGCGTAGCTATAGCCTGATCTATTTTAATCGGAGTGCCCAGTACGCGAGCAATAGAACAGATGGCGTCTTTCCTGTAGAACTGAGTAGGTAGGCTGGGAAGGGTGACCCAAACTGGGGCAACATTGGATTCAATTCCAACCTTGAAATCAGGCGACCACTTGAAAACTCTCATTGGAAACCTTTTTAGAAACCAGGTTTCTCGCATCCATAGTCTATCACGATCTTCCTCGTGTGTAAATCTCATGAGTATGTGCTTGTGGTCTAGTAGACCGATGAAGATCTCACCCTTTAACCCGAAAGCAACTAGCAACTTGCGGATTTCCGCAAGTGATGGCCGACCGTGAGAAAATTTACCAATAAGAGCAAGGTGGAAGGGAGAATTTAAGGAGGCCATATCTGCCTTGGTAAATGATACTTTTGGTTCTCCTTTTCATTCACCTGGGGTCTTCAGCGGTATGGGTGTATATGATGGGGATTTGTTTGTGCCTAAGACAGAGGCGAAAGATTTGAACGTTGGGGGTGCTTGCGGGTGAATTCCTTGGTCGAGAGGTGGGAAGGAGTCTATGTTGAGAGATCTAATTCCCGGAGGGTGCGTCATTCTGTGATGAGGAGGTCTTCCCGGGTGCCAAGGGCGTCCCCGGGAAGAGGACTACCAAGAGGAGGTGGTTAGGGCCTGGAGAGGGAGTTGGAGACAGTGAGTTTACGGTGAACGGTGAGGGGTTCCAGAGAGCTCGAGAGGTTTTTACTATTCATCCAAGAGTTGAATCCAAGATTGAAGTATGGAGCATATCTGTTTCATAGATCAGAACAGTTAAATCCTCCACAACCTGTAAAAACAAGAGAAGTGACATGGGATCACCCTGTCTCATCCTTTTTTTTGGTGTATAATTCAGAGGTTGGACTTCCATTTATCAGGATGGAAGTTGAACCAATGTGTAAGATTTCCTTAATTCACCATAGCCAGCACGGTGGAAAGTCCATTCTTGTCATCACTGTCAGTAGGTAGTTCGAGTTTATTAAGTCAAATGCCTTCTCAAAGTCAATATTGAGGAGTATAGCTGGTTTTTTTAAACCTTTTCAGCTGATCTATAGCCTTATTTTCCACTATGATTCCATCCAATAACTGTCCCCCCCTGATAAATGCCATATGATTCCTTGTGATTACCCATCCATACACGAACTTAGTCTTGCAGCAAGGACCTTGCTGATAATCTTAGGCATAAAGCCAATCAGTGTAATTGGTCTATAGTCTTGCACCCTCACTGGTATATCTTTTTTTCTTCTTCTATCAAACAGATGTGTGCAGTGTTGCTTCCTCTTGTTAGTTTGCAGTTATTGTAAAACTCTAACTTCATCTGGTTTATTTCCTCCTGCATTAGGTACATGAACTGCTTGATGAACTTAAAGTTTAGGCCGTCCACTCCTGGACTCTTGCGGTTCCCACATTGCTTGATAGCCTCTAGAATTTCAGTTTCTGTGAATGTCATTAGTCTAAGCTTTGAATCCTCTGAAATTGTTTGAAAGCTTAGGCTGTTGGCCTATGCAAGGTTTCGTTCATGAATCGTGCTGCAAAGTGGTACTTGAAGCATTGTTTAATCTGTTCAAGTTCCTCGTCCATACTCCATCCTCCCAGATTCCATGTATGGCGTTCTTTCTTCTATTCCTGTTAATCCATCTATGGAAGTAAGCTGAGTTAGTTATGCGCACATACTTGATGCACTTTTATGTGCAGTTACACGTCACACAAGTAATAGAATGATGAGAAGAGTGTCGAACCACAGGGATTGTGGATGATAATCACCAATAAAGATGATAATCACCAAAAAAAAATACTAAAATAAAGATACTGAAAAACATAAATAAATGGGATACGCATGCGATCAATTCTTGGATAGGAGATCTAGAGCTAGTGACTTCACCATCTAGTGAACTTAGAAGGTTTCTCTCGAGCTGCAAGTAACCCTCTATGATATATAAGTATGCTTCTCTCGAAGTTACACTTGAATACACTGAAGGCTTTGAGTTTAGGAAATCCACGCACGGTAGCAATAACCCATTAGGCATTCTCATGCTACGGTGATTCAGTTGATTTTGCCATTCCTAGCATGGTTTGTGTTTCTCGACTTTCCACCATGCTTAGTGAACTTGCAAATGTTGATCAAACACGTGCAAGTTAGGAAAACCACAATAAAACCTAATAGCAACAACAACATTTCAAATCTGCATCTAAGTTAACAAGGGTTACATTGCTCCAATAGACAAGAGTTGTAGCCCATTGCTTGAAACATTCTAAGTCGTCAACTAAATTCAAAATGGCTACATAAATGCCCTAAAATAAAGTCTCAATCCATACAAAAAGATATACAAAAGTTGAGTTCATAAAGGCAAGAACCCCCCTTGGATAAATTTGGAGTCGTCGGAGCTCCTCCTTTTCCATGGCTCTCCTCCAAGTGCTGCTGCCTTGTGCCCCGAATCCTAGAAGGAATCTGCCCCAGAATGGTTTGATGGGAAGAAGTGGTACGTGATTCCAGGAGAAGACATCCCAGAATCATTTTCCTTCAGAGTGATAGGTTGATTATTCCACGATTTCAGGGGAAACGTTCCCATAATGGAAAACGTTCCCAGAGTTCCAACCCTCCAGAATGCATTATGTTTTTTTATTTCACGTGAGATATGTTTGAAAGTTAGCTTGCTCAAGAAGCTTGCGAGAGATAGTATCTTCGGAATGCTTTGACTTAGTTAGCTTTAGAAAATATATTTTCCTGCATGTGAGTAAGGGTAGAATGGTCATTATACACTTTGCTCTGCAGTTTCCCGCCAAAATAGATATGTGGCATTTAGATTTGGGCTGCGACTTGGCCTCGCAATCAAAATCTTGTATTTTATGGGGCTTTCAGGGTCTTTTTCCTTCTTTTGCTCCTAATGGGCATTAAGTGACCTGAAATTAGAAAACGAAGTGAAATGGGCAATAAAAGTGTGTCCCTGTATCAATATTGAACCAAATTAGACCAAATAGTCTACATAAAATAGGTATAAGATCGATCCATCAACATCCGAAACTTAAATCTTTGCTTGTCCTCAAGCAAAACATTAAAGCTCATCAAGATTCTTAATTCAAAGCACCCCATGGTAATACATTTAAACATACATTCGTAGCGACATATAAAGACCAAGAAATAATGCATCATCACACAGACAGTCACTCATACAAGGAAATGCTCATTATTCTAGAAATTTACAAAGTAAGCTGTGGGTCATCTATTTGTGGTGAACATCTCCTTCTTTGGTATTAAGATTGAAAATTTATCCTACTAAACTCTTCAACCTTTTTACTTCCCATGCTTTTTGCCATGCCAAGGCAGTCAACGATTGAGATAGACATTATTTTTAAGCCAGTATAAGCTCTTCATCAAGGTCATACATTCAGACGTGAGAGCATTTACATATATACAACAAATTTTTCTTAGAGCATTTATATACATCACTATGATCATTTCCTTGCTTTTCTTTGGAATATCTATTTTGAACTTTGAATGCATATAAACAAATGTCTAGCTATTCATCAAAATAGAGAAAAGTCTTTCAATTTTTTTTATTCTGGCTATTCTTTTTTCTCTTTTTTTTTCTTTTTCCAATCCGTAACTTGTCATGTTCTTGGTTTAGGCTCAGTGGGGCTACTTCTAATTGAAGAGTTTTTCAGTATTCATAGTCAATAAAAGCTTCATCTAGATCAATCCACTTCTATACGATCCCCATAATGCTCAATTGTCACTTCTCATCAACAAACAATTCTCAAGTATTTCATGAGCCAATGCATGGATAACACACTAATCTTCAGGTAACCACATGATGACAACATGCACATAACCACACAACAAAGCATGAAATGACAAACATGAAACAACATCAGCATGGAAGTATGGTGCACCCTCCCAAAACCTAGCTAACACTATCCCAATGGAGATAAGTACATAATTAATAAAAAACCGTACCCCCTGAAGTTGGTTGTGTCTTCCGAAAGACTCCGAGTTTGAGATTATGTCCTCATCCTCTTAAGAAAAAATAAGCATGCCAGCGTGAAGAGGTGAGGAAGTAGTGTCTCCGAAATTTGGGAGCCTCAGGTTTCCGCGAGGAACAAGTAAAAAAAAGAACTAATTAAAACTACAAAGTAAAATTAATACTACCAAATAAGTATGTATCACCTCCTCCCCAAACTTAAAGTTTATGACAGCTAGGAAATTGAGCACAACAATGGATAGTAGGGAGTACGGGGATACATCCCTGATTGGACAAAAAGATTAGGGTTGCCTCTCAAGAAGTGCTTCTTTAATATCCCTAGCTTGACTTGAAGTCCAATCTAGCTAAACTCACGTAGTATTGATCTTATCATACTAATAATCCCCGACAACGACGCCAAAAATTTGATGCGCATATACTTGATGCACTTTTATGTGCAAGTTACACGTCGCGCAAGTAATAGAGTGATGAGAAGAGTGTCTAACCGCAGGGACTGTGGATGATAATCACCACGTTCAGTGAGTTCTATGCAATTTGGACTAAACAACAAAGGGGTGAGAACTAACCTACGAATAAAATAAGAAAAGACTAAAATAAAGAAACTGAAAAACATAAATAAACGGGGTACACATGCAATCAATTCTTGGATAGGAGATCTAGAGCTAGTGACTTCACCATCTAGTGAACTTAGAAGGTTTCTTTCAATGCTAGCCTTAGGCTTTGTTATGTTGTTATCTACCGGATTTTCCTCTTTTAGTCACTTGTCTCTCTCGAGATGCAAGCAAACCTCTATGATATATAAGTATGTTTCTCTCGAAGTTACACTTGAATACACTGAAGGCTTTGAATTTAGGAAATCAACACACAGTAGCAATAACCACATAGGCATTTTCATGCTATGGTGATTATGGTTGATTTTTCCATTCCTAACTTGGTTTGTGTTTCTCGAATTTCCACCATGCTTAGTGAACTTTCAAATGTTGATCAAACACGTGCAAGTTAGGAAAAGTACAAACCAAATAGCAACAACATTTCAAAAAAGCTAAACATTAGAAATCCGCATCTAAGTTAACAAGGGTTACATTGCTCTCATAGACAAGAGTTGTAGTCCATTACTTGAAACATTCTAAGTCCTCAACTAAATTCAAAAGTGGCTACATCAGTACCCTAAAATAAAGTCTCAAGCCATACAAAAAATATATATAAAAGTTTGAGTTCATAAAGGCAAGAAACGCCATTGGATAAATTTGGAGTCGTCAGAGCTCCTCTTTCTCCATGGCTCCTCTCCAAGTTCTGCTGCCTTGTTCCCCGGATCCTGGAAGGAATCCACCCCATAATGGTTTGATGGGAAGAATTGGTACGTGATTCAACGGGAAGACATCCCAGAATCGTTATCCTTCAGAATGATGAGAAGAATTATTCCACGATTCCATGGGGAACGTTCCCAGAGTTCCAACCCTCCAGAATGCGTTCGGTTTTGTTATCTCTCGTGAGATATGTCTGAAAGTTAGCTTCCTCGAGAAGTTTGGCAGAGATAGCATCTTCAGGAAGCTTTGACTTAGTTAGCTTTCTTCGAAAGCTTTAGATAAGATATTTTCCTGCATGTGAGTAAGGGCAAAATGGTCATTCTACACTTTGCTCTGTAATTTTCCACCAAAAAAAATATGTGGCGTCTAGATTTGGGTTGCTACTTGAAGATCTAGGGTTGCGGCCTTGCAATCAAAATCTTGTATTTATGGGGCTTTGAGGGTCTTTTTCCTTCTTTTTCTCCCAATGGCCATTAAGTGATCTGGAATTACAAAAGAAGATAAATGGGGAATAAAAGTGTGTCCCCCTATCAATATTGATCCAAGTTAGAGAAAAATAGTCTACATAAAATAGGTATAAAATCGAGTTTGCAGGCTAAGACATACAGAACTGTGATCAGAATCTTCACTGTCTAATCTTGTTTGTATCAGTTTGATGCTTCTCCTAGCCATAGATCATTCACTAAAAATCTATCAAGCCTGTTAATAGCTTTCTTTGATTTTATTTACCAGGTGAACTTCCTAATCTCCATCCTCAGATCTTGCAGTTTCATATTCCTCAAGAAATCCTAAAGGCTTCAATTTCCTGTTCATATGTCTATGCAGTTGGTCCTCTGCGCTCCTATGCCTTTAATATAGCATTAAAGTCACCCATAATGCACCATTTTCCTTCTTCTCGGTTAGGGTATAGGTCTTGGATTTCTTGCCATTGTTTCTTCTTAGCCTTAAGGTCCCCTAGGCCATACACATTCAGTATGAAGCATTCCTTGTCCTCATTGCTCCACGTCCCTGCAATGGCCAGAAAACCTTCTCATACGAGTACAGAGGTTCTTGTGAATTTGTTAGTGTTCGATATGCCAAGTTAACCCCCTGACTGTCCATTTGAGCCATGCATAACCAATCATACTCCTTATCATACCACGGAAAATCACATAGATTCTTGTCTATGGTGTCCATCTTAGTTTTTTGCAGGTTAATGAAATCTAATTTATGGTAGGCTATCAATTCCTTGACTCTTTTCTTCCTTCCTGGACTTCCCAAGACTCACACATTATATGTGATCAGCTTCATTATACAATATCTTTGCCTTTCTCTAGGCCTCCATTACTAGGTTCTGTACTTTCTATCTCATCGGGTTTAATTGCATTCATCTGGAGTAGTCTATCTCTCGTTGCTGAGGGGTTGGGATCATAGCATATGCCTAGGTCCTTTCCCAAACTCATTATTCTATCAACCTCTTGGCTTTGTGGCATACTATTCATGACATCTGTCAGATTTCCTTCTACAATGTATCTAACAGACTATTTTTCCTTTAACTGATCAATTCATGTTTCTAATGTGGCCAAATCTTTTTCTCTCTCCAGGTCTGACTCTTTCCTTGACCTGCCTCTAGTTCTTGGGCCTAGTCACCCAAATCTGGTAGGTTTTGGGCTTTGCTTTATTTTTAGCATAGGAGTTGTATCTTTATGGCCGATCCTGGACAGGGGTGAAAATGCTTCTGGTTGATATCTTTGGGGAATGTTTCCCTCTTCATTTTTTATGTCACATCCATGGTTTGGTGCCTTTGGAGACATCTCTGTGTGCTTTATCATGCAATCTTCCATTTTTCAGCCAGCCTTAGGAGAGCTCAGTAGTTGGTTCTCTCTATCTGTGTCCTGTGTTTTGGTACTGCTTCCTCTTGCATGCACTCCCTATCAGGAATTCTAGGGGATGGAGAGTGGTTCCTAGGCCACCATTCTAGTTTCAATGGTGTCCATTTTTTTTTGTTATTTTTGTCCCCCTGTCTAGGTGTCTACTGCTGGAGTTATGCAGTGTGGCACTCCCAATAGTTTTTTGGTAATCTTCTACCAGTGTTAAGACACTCTTTTGCACCTGGATTGAATATTACCAGAGCATTTTGTGCTTTTCCTTCAGTCTCTTTCTCCTCACCAATAGTCTTGTAGTCGCACATTGTGCCTGACTTGTTTGTTACTAAAGCACTTTGTGCCTTTTCCTCAATCTCCTTCCCCTCTAACGCCCTAGTTAAACTTTCATTACCCTCCGATTCCTCCTGAAAGTGTTCAGAGTCTTCACTGGTGCTGTCATCAGTCAGGTTGAATTCCCTATCTTGCAGTATCTTGTTCGTCCACTTGTCCTTTCCTATCCACAATTGTCAGCTCATAGTGTTCATTGTTTATTTCCACAGAATGTGTACCTACTTCTATTTCAATTAACATCTTCGCAGTTTCTAGGGAGCGCATTTCAGTGCTATTCTCATCTATCCGAACCAATGTTCCCAATGCCAACCCTATCTCAATCAATATTGTTTCTTCCAAAGCATGTAGGGATATGCCATAGACCTTTATCCATATCAATCTTTTTGTGTTCCTGATCAACTCCCCTTTTTTCACTTCTACCTGCCCAGTTAACCAGGTCTCCAGCCAAGCCGTGTCATTTTCCTCCAAGATTTTTAAGTCAGACAACTCCTCTTCCCATATTAAGATCCTATCTACCCCTATAGGACTCACAGTAAGATTAAGATACCCAGTTCCTTAGTGTGAGATGAAGCTCACAATGTCCATCATTCATTTTTAAAGTGACCTCACAACTGTTTTTGTACCAAATTGAACTAGGCGACATAAGTTTTAGTGGTTTGGTGTGAATTCCAGGGGTCTTATGTGTCATCTGCTAACTCTACCTGTTTAGCAACACCTGCAGTTGAGGTTTCACCTGCCTGGGGGGTCTAAACCGAGGTCTTGGTATTTTAACAAGCCTTGATGAGGTGATAAGCTTAGCTCTTAGGCGAGGTTGCTTGTCAGCAGATTGTGGGAATTTTGCTGTTTGCTCGCAGTTTGTAGGTTCCTATCCAAATGCTATTCATCCTATGCAGTAGTGTGCTTACATTTCGGATGTCTGTATATTCAGCAAAGTAGAAAGGTAGGCCATTTTTCCCAATCTTTTTAGCAGATCTCACACTCTTCAACCGCCCCTGTATCCCAAGTACCCTTTTGAGTTCACCCATTGTACTCTTCGGGTGAAAGTTCGTGATGAAGAATGTTGTTTGTTCCAGTCGCTGAGATATGGGCTCATGTTCTTGAGGTCCTTGCAAAGCATGAATCGGTTTCAGTTCTTTAACTCCTAGAGCTTCTGCATATGTCATGCTAGTGCGTCGTCGTTGTTCCTGCTGTCGGAGTATTTGTTCCTGGTGACTTAGTGTTGCACCCTCCTTTTCTACTCTTATAGCTGCCTTTCTAATCCTTTTCTTTTGTTGATTCGAGATTAGCCATGGATATGCCATAACTCTTTTCGTGGTTGCTGTAGTCTTGTCTCAATGGGTGAGAATGTGTGTTGAGGGTGGGTGCGAGGATGAAAAGCGAAAGGGTGATGGGTGATGGGTGATGGGTGGGAGGTTTTCCTCCACAGGTGCGAAGGCCACTTGGGGGAGAGGGTCACTAGTGGACGGTGGTGCTCCTACCGGAGGTCCATTCAGTCTGGTGAGTAGTTGTGTCGGAAGGGGAAGGCAAAGGTCTACTATTGGAGAGGAACGCTCGTACGGAGAGAAGAATTCCCATGATCTCAATCTCGAACTCTAATAAGGAAGGATTCTTGGCATATATGATTGTTAATTGTAGCATTTTGGTGGTTATTGGTGTGGAGCATTTTTAATTTGTTTTAGCCAAAACATTGTCACATAGAATTGTTAACATATAACAATTCGATTTTCGTTTAACACATAGTTAAAATAATTTTTTTTGAATCTATCAAAAAAATTGAAATGATCAGAATGTGATCCTTAAACGATTCGGCAAGCACCCGGATAGCTGGTTGGGACTCAAGGTCAAAATCGGGACCAACTTCCTAGACACTGTTGTTATTCCTCGTGAAGAGCACAATTATTTTTTCATTAACTAGGATAAATATCGTAGTGTCCGCACATGATATTTTTCTCTCCGTACATGGCATTTTCGTGCTCCTACTGGCTCCCGTCCTCCCCAAACTCCGTCGCCGTCGCTGCCTTAGGCGCAATCTGAATCCTCAGTCCTAGCCTTCACTTCCTCTCCAGGGTAGCCTCATGCGCCCGGGGGGCACTCACTTTCCTCTATTCCTCCGACACCTCCCCTGTTCACATCTCCTACCTCCTATTCACTGCACAGGTTCCAGCCTTATTCCAACTATGAATCCGTGGATCATTCCTCCATACCAGCTTAAACTCATGAAACGGACAGCCATCAAAGCTGGAAAAGCCCCCTTAGATCTGCGCCCGAGTTCAAGTGTGTCACTTCCTCAGAACCCATGTCCTGTTGAAGAAAGATTGGGCACTAGAGTGTCTCCACTGAGTCTTCCCTCGTCCCAGTCTGGGGTGTCCAGTTTCTACCTTACTAATTTCCCAAAAGGGTGTGACACTGACCATTTCCGTAGTGCCTTAAAACATCAAGGCAAACTCCATGGTCTCTCGATTGATAGAAAGTTCAGCAACAAGGATCTCCAATTTGGTTTTGCGGACTTCATGAATGTGGAGGACATTGACCTGCTGTTGTTCAAACTAAACAACACTTGGATATGATCCTATCGTCTCCAAGCTAATTTGGCTAGATATTCTAAATCTTCCCGACGCCCAAAGGTAGTTAAGGCTTCAACCTCCTTAATTCCTCCGAAGATGCCACCCGCTACCTCACAGTCTAAAATATATAAGCCATTAGGGTTTGGTTCTAGTCCTACTCCTATGTACTATTTGTCGCTTAAGTCTTCGGTCCCCCCTAACTCATGGCTAATTCGGAGTTATGTAGCTTCCCTGATCCAAAATTACAAACCGTGTGATCGCCAAAGAGGCCTAAGGGCTGCGGGCTACCTGAATGTTAAGGTAAGTCCTTTGAGTTGTGGCACTATACTGCTTTGGGAAGATGAGGCCCTGGACTTGGAGAACTTGTTGAATAATGATAAGGCTTGGTTGTCCACCTGGGTGAAGGACATCTCTCCGTATTCCCCTAGAGATCCTGCAAATAGTCGTATTTGTTGGCTATAAGTCTTTGGGTTACCTGTTCAAGCTTGGTCTCAGCACAATTTGTCTGCAATTAACAATAAGCTAGGATCACTGATTAGCATTGCTGATATCACACTCTCCATGCAGAACCTTGAATCAGCTTTCTTGGTGGTGCAAATTCCACTAGACTCCAAAATCGCCCAGTGTATGCAGGTTCTAGTGGATAACAAGGTGTACACTCTGCACATTGTAGAGACCGTGAAGACTGATCCTCCCTAGCAAGATGATTTGTCAAATTTCTCTGACTCTGACTCTATGACATCTGGCGAACTGTCTCTGGATATGTCCGAAGACTCCATGGAACCTGATATATTTAAGGTGTATCTTCTATCCAAGACTTACCCGGAGCTAAGGGATCTATCTAGGCCTGCCCTGCCTAATGGTCAATCATGGAAGCCATCTAGGATCAGTTGGTGACCTCAATCTTCATCTGAACTCCTCCTGTGTTATCAAGAGTAGGTCTTGGTACTTGAGAGCATACCTGTTGTCTCTGATACTCTTAATCCTGTTACTAATCCTGGGTCTTCTCCTGCAGCTTCTCTTGCAACTACCCCCTGTCATTAGAGGACTTCAATCTAGCACCCAGTGGGACTGCTGTCTCATAGGACATTCCCACTCCTATCAAGATCTCTTGGAGTGATAAAGGGAAGTTATTGGAAGGTTATCCCACCCCTTCCCCTAACAAACCTATACTGATGTTACCTGATGTGCGTGCAACATCTACAGACATTGTGGTTTTGAGGGATGATCAGGAGGAAATGTTGATAGATGTTCCTGTTACCTTTGAAGATTTCCCCCCTCTTGCTCATGGACCTATTGCTCCAAGCCCTAAACCTCGGAAAGTAGGCAAACCAAGTCTCAGCAATTGTAGGCCTAAAACTAGAAGCCAGACAAGGCAAGAGGAGGACCCAACACGTGACAAAAACCTTGCTATCTTGGAGGAATGGTTAAGGCAGTTGGGTGCAGAGTCCTCTGTGAGCCCCCCTCTGCCTCAACCTTCTAGACCTCTGCCTGACCCTCTTAGATGCGATGATGTTGACTCCATTATGACAATGGAAACCCAACTTGGTGTAGTATTTGGATCCAAACAAAAGGTATTTCGTAGGATTCTGGAAGATATGACTAGCAGCATGCACAAGGCTACAACAACTCATCCTCCTCTTGTTGGGACAGAGAAATCTGTGCATTTATGAAGATAGTCACCTTCAGTGTTTGGGGACTTGGGGGTCAGGACAAAAGATGGCAGGTTAAGAAATTAATACAAAAAGAAAAGGTGGATTTTATTAGTCTACAAGAAACCAAACTCATCATTGTTGAAAAACAAATATGCTCTTATCTATGGTACGACTACGACTTTGATTGGTGCTATTCTGGCTCCTCTGGTGGCCTCATGTATATGGGACAAGAACAAATTTTCCAGATCTTCTATGGTGGCAGGGGAAGGTTTTTTAGGTGTTTGAGGCCGTTGGTTTGGCGAGCAAGAATTGTCCCATATGTTCAATGTGTATAGTCCATGAGACTTAACAAACAAACAAGCTCGATGGGATCTGTTAACAGAGACTTTACTCCCTCTTAAGCAAGATAAATGCTGCGTGATGGGGGATTTCAATGTGGTATTAGCTCTGCATGAAAGAAACGGTGTTGCAGCACAGAATTACATGCATGAGGTGACCTTTTTTACTTCTTTCATCAACAATCTGGGGCTTCACAACCTAAATATGGAACGTAGGAAGTACACTTGGTACTTGAAATCTCTCAAAGCCATGAGTAGATTAGATAGGTTTCTTCTCAATAGCAAGTGGTTGGATTTTGCAGAAACTTGGATACAATCCGGGCTGGACAAAGATGGATCAGATCATTGCCCTGTGAGTCTACTTTCCAAGCAGCTTAATTGGGGTCCAAAACCCCTCAAGGTCATGGACAATTGGCTGCTGGACAAAAGTTATAGGGATATGGTTAATCAAGTATGGAGCAGTACATCGGTAGCAGGTTACATGAGCTTCCAGATTATGAAAAAGATCAAGATTCTCAGGGAAAGCATTAGAGGGTGGAATAATTCAAGGCCTAGGAACTGGTCTGAACAAAGGAAACAGATACTGCAAAGCATCAAGAAGCTAGTGCTGGTAGCTGAGACTGAAACTCATTTTGATCAGCAGCAGTTAGCTGATTTACAAACCAAGCTACGTAGCACTTCTATTCAGCTTAACAATTCTACCTATCAAAAGTCCAGGATACAGTGGCTGCAGCTTGGAGACGTGAACTCTGCTTACTTCCATAACTAACTCAAGAAATCAAGAGCTAAAAATAGAATAAATGGGATATGGGATGGTCCAGTATGGATGGAGGATACTGTGATAATTAAAGATTGCTTCCTTCGGCATTTTAGTGACAGATTCACAGAAAAAAATCCCAGATAGACCATCTCTGGCCATCAGATTTAAAACCCTTGATCAGGTTTGTAAAAGGCTGCTTGAACAACCCTTTGCAGAGGCTAAAGTGTTGGAGGTTATAGCCAATTGTGGGAGCTCAAAGAGTCTTGGGACAGATGGGTTAAATTTCAACTTTATCAAGCATTTCATGTCCATTTTGAAGTATGATATAATGAATCTAATGCATGAGTTCTATAGACATGGAAGATTGTGCAAAGGGAGAAACAGTTCTCACATCACCATTCTTGCTAAATCTGCTAAACCTTTAGTTGTCAAGGATTACAGGTCGATTACCCTGATTGGATCCATGCCCAAGATTATTTCCTAGACACTAGCTAACAGGATCCAACAGGTTATAGGTAATCTGATCAGCTCTTCTCAGTTAGCTTTTATCAAGGGCATTAGACTTTTAGACAGTGTTGTGGTAGGTAATGAAGTGGTTGTGAAGTCAGGAAGCTGAAAAGGAAAGCCCTCATCTTCAAAGTCGATTTTGAGAAGGCATTTGACACCTTAAACAGGAAATATCTTCTGCAGGTCATGGCAGACATGAACTTTCCCTCCTGCTGGTTATGGTGGATCAAAGGCTTCTTTGAATCTGCCTCTACTTCCATATTAATTAATGGGAGAGTCCTACTAAGGAATTCTACCCCACCTGTGGCATCAGACAAGGGGATCCACTCTCCCCTTTTCTTTTTCTTCTAGCTGCGGAAGGACTTTCAGCTATGATCTGGAAAGCTGCCGAGCTGAATCTGTTCACAGGAGTGAAAGTAGGCAGAAAGGAAGTGCTTGTTTCTCACTTATAGTTTGCCGATGATACCATCATCTTTGGCCAAGCCGAGTGGAGCTCTATGCAAACCTTTAAAGCCATCCTACTTAATTTCGAGCTTGTTTCAGGCCTGAGAATAAACTTCTCCAAAAGCAAGTTAATTGGGGTGAATGTGCAGGATTATATTCTGGGAGAGATGGCCGCTTACCTCAATTGCCAGCCTGCTTCAATTCCATTTAGATACTTGGGCCTGCCACTAGGAGCTCGGACAAGGAAATCTGCAACCTGGCAACCTGTTTTAGACAAGTTCCACAATGTGCTAACTTCGTGGGAACACAAATAGATCTCTTAAGGTGGTAAGTTGGTACTCTTAAATGCAGTCCTCGCAGCCTTACCATCCCATTTCTTCTCTTGTTTTAAGGCACCAAAGAGCATCATTAAGCAGCTGACTACCACATAGAGAAATTTCTTTTGGGGGAGCACATGGGAAAGGAAAAAACTGTGTTTGTCATCATGGAAAAAAAATCACTTCCACAGTTGCTAATGGTGTCCTAGGAGCTCGATACTTATCTTCATTTAATACTGCAATGCTATGCAAATGGGGTTTGCAGATCCTCGATGATGAACCCTCAATAGCAACAGATATTCTAAGCTCTAAGTATGGAGTCAACTCTCCTCTATTCACTGGTGGACTAAGGGCCTTACTTCCACCTGTAACTACCTTTGTTGTTGGCAGACCTAGAGGGAGGGGGTACGCATCTGAGTGGTGGCTGACTTTAATGGATGTCTTGAATAACAGTTGGTTCATGGACAATATAAGGCTGCATTTAGGCAATGGTGAATGCATACAACTTTGGACAGACAAATGGATAAATAATACTTCCTTATCTGCTTGTTTTCCAAGGTTGTTTAGAAATGAAATGTGCAAGGATATCCTTATTGCTGACGCTGGCCTCTGGATCAATGGTGTTTGGACATGGGGCTGGAGGTGTAGGAGACAACTCACTGATGTGGAAATTTCAGAGGACTTCAGTGCCCTATCTGATTGCCTACGGACTATATCCCCCAATCTTCACACCAAGGATAAGTATTTGTTTGGCAGCAGCAAAGAAGGGCATTATTATGTCAAAGAAGCCTACAGTCTTATTTCCCAGTCTAATCAACAGGTTTTTTCAGATTTCCACATAGCTCTAACTAAGCTCATTTGGCTTAGACTTGCCCCGAGAAAAGTCTGTGTATTTGCATGGCTACTAATTCAAGAAGCAGTGCCCTCTAAAGCTACTTTACAAAAGAGATGTGTCATTCTAGAAGGCCAACAAATTAGGTGTTCCTTGTGCAGAGCTGATGAGGAGACCACAACTTATCTTTTCTCAGACTGTCCCATAACTTCCAGCCTATGGAGAAGTATCAATACTTGGTTAACTCCTGGAGCTGTTCCCTCCGGCGGACACATCCTACCCTCCTTACAGGAATATTTTGTTGCTGCCCCTCCAGGAGTGCATGCTCCAGCTTGGAACTCCATCTGGTTAGCTTTTATTTGGACCACCTGGAAGGCAAGAAATAAAGCGCACTTTTCTGCTGAGGAACCCCATCTCCAGTTGCTACTCCATGGGGTGCAAATGCAATCCTGGCTATGGAGAAAGGCCAAGAAACAATTCAAGGTATTCCCTTATAGCTTTTCAGACTGGATACTGCAACCTCAGGCCTGGCTTCTTTTCTAATTTATGATTTAACTGCGAGGCTAAAAATAGAGTATTCATACTATAATGCATTGGCTGAGGAAGCTTTAATTCTTATCTTGAGCTAGCTTACTGTATTTTCCTTCAATGTGGTACAAGTTAGGTCCAGATGGGAGTGCCACTTCACAGATCAACTCCCCTGATTCAACTCCATATTGCAGCTGATGGTTAAGAATTTGCAGGAACCTGTAATGACAGTGCAAACATTACTCTCTGTTTTGGGCTAGCTTACTGCATCTCCTTTCAATGTGGTACAGGCAGGTCGAGGAGGGAGGTGCCACTTCTCAGATTTACCCCCTTAGTACATCACCAATATGCAATTGGGTGGTTGTGACTATCCAAATCCAAGCGGATAACCTGTGTTATCTGACCCAATCTGAAAGCTTTAATAGTGGATATATTTGGCAAAGAGCACCTATTTTGCTAGGAGTTAAATTGATGTTGAAACACAATATTGGCATTGCCTACCTTGGGATATACCACGAGGAATTGTTACACTTAGCTAACCACAAAAGAAGTCTAGACACAAATTGCGGTGGTTACAAGTACATCAGCTGCATTCCTCTGCGGTTCAAATGATCTTCAGTTAGCTAAAATTCCGTGTCATCTATTAGAGGCCTAATCGGAGAATGATTTCAAAAGGAATGATAAAGAGCAGAATGCATATCTGTGTGTTCAGAAGGCAGCACCAACCGTATGGACATTGAAGAATGTTCTATGCCGCATGCGTGGAGAAATACAACGATGGACTATCAATTCCAGGCATTTTGATTTACCAAAAGAAAGGTGTTTCTGTGGCATGGAACATTTCTGGTGGAAGGCATGAATGACATAGAGCTCACCAGTGAATCTGCAAAGGAAACACATGCCACAGTGAAGACATTCAAAGACATAGCACTGGACTAGTCATAAAATATGCAATGAGTTTAATAGGGGAAGAGGCTGGTTGGTTCTTGAAAATGAACTACTGTATCCTTGCCCGACTGGTTATATCCTCTATACATTAATTTTCTTGATTTTCTATCTGTAAATACTTTATACCATATATATGAAATTTTGCTTAAAAAAAACGTTTTTTTTTTCGTATTTATGAAATTTTGCATAACAAAAAAAAAATTGTTTGTTATTTTTTTTTGTTCAGAAATTAAGCCTTAAAAATAACAAATGGGCATATAAGCATGCTAATTCATATAATACATGCTTGGAATAAAGAACGTATCTTTAAATTAATTCATAATCATGCATGTTAAGAAATGATTCCTAATCATGCATACTAAGAAATTCATTAAATTGGGCCTTTTCAATTAATTTTTTTCAAACAAAAAATTGGCCCAATTGATTTTTTTTGTTTTGTTGAAAGTGGAATCAGACCAAGACTTTCGACTTTTTTCGCCGTTACCAACATGATCTCGCGATTCGCATGATAGTTCTATTTTTTTTATCTAATCCGTTTCAATTTTATCATCCCGTCGCTGTTCCATGCCGTTTGCCGCTTGAACTGTTCAGATTTTGCCTTGTCGTCGCTATCGCCATAAGAAAACACCCAAATGATGAAAAAAAATCTACCACCGTTCACCATCCCTCCTCCCTCGTGCACCAAGACGGGTTTCTTCAAGCTGAATCTCACCAATTATCGGTCGATTCACGCGATTTCATGAAGAAATCCATCGTGTTTCGAGTTTTTGTTCTTGGATTGGTGGCGCATGACTTACACGCATCGTCCCAAGATCCAATTTTCGGTTTGGTTCTTCAGCCGATTCGTGAATCGGTGGTTTAGGAGGCGGTGGAGAGTGGCTACGTGCTGATATGCACAGTGGTTGGTAGCGTGTGACTTACACATGCCACCCCGCCAAAGGATTTGATGGGTTTGACCGAATGTCTGTGTGACGCACGCGTACAAAAAAATGCGTCCATCACACAAATCTGATGCGGCGCATTACGCCATTCGTCATCATTTAGCAGCAGCGGTTTTAGGCAAATTGGGGTGGCACGTGAGGTATACATGCCACCGTGAGTGGCGATAGGACAGCAGAACAACAACGGTGATCGATTACGTAAATCAAATTGGACAATTTTAGACCAAAAAATAAAAGGAAAAACTAATTAGTTACGGGATTGACAGTAAACAAGAACGAACATAATCAGATACCGAAAACCTGGCTCTAATACCATTGTAGATTTTAATTCAGATCTATTATAACGGATCTAACAAATAAAATAAATACGACAATGGATTTGTACCTCTAATACGGAAGCGTATAGAACCATAATCTTCCAACTGATTATATCACAAACACGAACCGGGAGTCTACCAAAGTATCCTTGTAATCCACGTACCCAGATTTTATAAGACAACACAATTCGAGAGATAAACTGTATATTTCTTTCTGCATCTCAATACATGACAATAAAAATTATGTGTATTGAATAGACATCTGATACATCCTATTTATAGGAAAAACTTAGAGTCCAACCCTATTTATAGTGGTAGAGTCCTACTATAATAAGGACTCTCAATATTAGATAATTAATAAATAATTACCCTAATTAATTCAATTAGACTAAAAACATATTTTGTCTAACAATTGTCTAGAAGGAAAAACAAAAGCTATGGAGATGATGAAGGTTGTAAAAGGATCTGGTTAAAGGAAAAACAAAAGCTACCGAAAGGTATTGGAATTAGGGAATGGATCCGGTATCCAGATCGGTAAATGTCAATGTTTTAGAACAAGAAAAAGATGATATGATGCAGAACCTATTGGGATTTACATGGACTTAACCTCATGTTTTTGTGTACTCATTTTGTCAACCTATCTTAATATTGTGTTTGGAGAGTTGGGATTCAAAACATTGAATATATGTATATATGCATATACATATATATATATATATATATATATGTACTATAAAAAACTCTTTGGTCATTGTTTTTTTGGGTAAGCAAAATTTCACTAAATAAAAATGTACGAAAATACAATATAGTACTACATAGAACAAATAAGAAAACAAAAGAAGGAAACAAAGAAGCTAATACTAATATGTACATGTCTATTTCCATCTCAATGAAGCTCCATTCATTATAGTCTGTAGTCTGTGCATGTATTCTTGTTTCTCTTCCAGGATGTTAACATACCACGTCATGTGGTCACTTTTCACTCAGTCTACACTCCCAACTCCTGTATTTGTTTAGCTAGTTCAGCTCTTTAGAATAAAACTCACCATCATGACTGTCACTTTATCAATCCCAAAGTGTTATTTGCGGACTGGTACACATCTCATCTAAGTTTTATTCTGGTATGATGTAGAGCTGGGATTTATGCAGGTGGGTGATTGATGACTGCACTTTGTGGTCTATTAGCCTCTGGTTAGAGCTCTTTCAGATTGTCCTCTGCCTCAGAACTGCATACATCCAGTAGGATTCATCACCCAATTTGTCATTGAGTAGGAGAAGCCTCTTCCTGTCTTCTTTGTTCGTATCTAGAACCAGGTAAATTTCTGTAGGCTGTGTACTATATTTTGCGTGCTAATTTCTAAGCCCTGGAAGTGGGAGTTGTTTCTTGCCCTCCCGATGAGCCACAACATGGTTAGCCAAATGTCTTTCCACGCCTCTTTATTCACCTGCACTGGTTTGTTTTCCATATGTTCGTATAGTGTTGGAACAACTTGTTGTGGGGTCTTGCTTTCTGTTCTAAGTAGCCATTCTTGCACATATTTCCAGACTTAATGTTACACTACAACTTCTGAATATGTGGTCATCTGTTTCTTGCTCTGTGTGACACATTGGACAGCTGGCCTCTTGATTTACAGGAACAATATGCCTTATTTGCAATGCCATCTTTGTTGGCAGGGCATCCTAGAATGCCTTCCAAAAAAATATGCTTATCTTTTTTGGCACAAAGGTACCCCATGCTTGCTCGTTCATTTCTGCTTCAGCTACTGTATAGAGTACCCGTGTCTCTCCTATAATGTACCTTTACGCCATCTTCACTATGTAGCATGTCATTTTTACCTGCAAAGGTATATATATCCTCTCCATTCTTCCATGGCTCCATATCCTGCAAACAGCATAAGAGATCAATTAGTTCAAGATTTTCATAATATCTAAGGCCCCGTTTGGTAGCAGGCCAACGATAGGATAACGCAGGTGATCCTACGTTAGCAGACGTTTGGTATCAAAATCTGTTTTTCTATCACGTGCCGGATAACTCGTGCATTTGGGCTAACTGGGGTGATAAAACGCACATTTTTGTCCGACCTAAAATTGAGGCTTTGGTTTTATCCCTCACTCATCCTCTGGCCAGATTCCAGAATCACCCCTCTCGCTATTATTATTTACAAAATGACATTCCATATATACTTCAAACATCTCTCTTCTCATGCTCCAGACGAACCCTAATCACCCGTGCAAGAGCAGCAACGAACAGCCTGGCCCCGTCGCCTGTAGAAGAAAACCATCCACCCGGACCCACAGATCCGCGCCTCTCTTCCTATCCAGGTCAGATTTCAAAGTTAGCCGGCATTCTTTGCAGGTTTTGGTGTAGAAAATCTGCAGGTTTTTTGTCAGTTCTTCGAAAAGCTAGGGTTTCCACAATCCTCAAGTTCAATTGTGTTTAGGGTCAATAAACCCGCGTACCTCACGCACATTGTTGTTTGTTTTGCACACAAATTGTTCTTTGTTTTCGGGCAGATTGTTGTTTTGTTTAGGTTTTAGGTTTCTTTGTTTTGATTTGCATTTAACTGTGCGTTATCGATTTCTGTCAGCGTAGTTATATATTTTCAAGTGTTGCTGGAATTTGGATTGGTTATTGTTTTGCTTTTCCTTCTTTAAAGAGCTTTCTTTCTTATTTTTTCGGTCTACCTTGGATTGGTAAAGATTTGTAACGGAAGTCTTGTAAATGCAAGATTGGATGGCTGTTGAAGGCTGTGTGGTGAAAATTACTTTGATAATTTTCTGATCCCATGGTCTTAGCAGATCATATGATTGAATAGAATCATGCACACATACATTCCATATCAAGCTAATATTGGGCAACAAGAATAAGTTGTAGCCAGATATTTGCAGTCAATACGTATTGTGAGTAAATCAAATATACACGGCTGATGTAACTCATTGCGGCCCCTTTTTTTCGTTGTGAATCTTCTTACCCTGCTTTTCTTGCTCAGTTGCTGGTTACTTTTAATTCTAGCTTGTTTGTTACTCATTGCGGCAGAATGTTAGTTCGTTTTAATCCGTGCATTTACCATTGTCATCAGTGTGAAGCTATTCTCACATTTATCTGCTTGTTCAGATATTTTAATTTAAGCCATGGATATTCCAACTTTCCTAGTACTCGCTATAGCTTTCGTAGAAGC